>NEWO01000035.1:360680-376793 GCA_003013225.1 Phalaenopsis aphrodite | reverse complement strand
ATATATATATATATATATATATATATAGTCTTTTTCTTTTTCCGTGGTGGGGGACGTCATTTACTTTCTAAGGCAGATAGCTGCTGGATGATTTATTCTGTCATTTTATTATGTAGTTTATCGGGACACCACATTGGATGGCTCCAGAAGTTATTCAAGAAAGTCGCTATGATGGAAAGGTTGGTTGCTGCATTGTTTTCTTTCTTGTGTTGTACCTGTGCTAATAAACCTCTTATTTGTTGCGACAATAAAATAAGATGTTGGAATCTTTATGCTATTGTCATAGTTGCTATTGCGTATTTGTTTCAATATTTTGACAATGGTTATTTCTCTTTAAGTATAGTTGTAAAATTCTGCTTTATAGAAAAAATGGAGATTCATGAAACCAAGCTTAATTTTACACGCTGTTTTTTTATAACTTTTTTAGTAGAATATCTGTTTTTCTTCATTGATAGACAATACGGAATATCAGCTCTAATTTCTGAAACCTCTCAGCAGGATTTTGTAATCCAAGGTTGTATACATGTGTTCACAGAAGTGTATTTTCTTGTATATATACTGGAATTCTCTAAGATGCTTAATGAAGCGAAACTTGATTTAAATCAAAGCCTTGTTGAATTTGATGTCATCTTTGCGCATTAATAAGCAGTCTTTATTTCTCCACACTTCAGTTTTATGAATGCTTGTCCGTCTGCAGTAGTGATGGTGTTGATGGTTGGATCCTTGTTCTTTGCAGGGATTCTTCTTTTATTCATTGCTTATTTTAGTCGTAAATTTTAGACCGTGAACCCATTACTGTCTTTCAAACGTGTATAATCCTTTAGTTTTGCCATCCTACCCTTGTAGTTTATTGTGTTATGCTATACATGAATGATTTTTATGGTTTTTTTTAAACCTTTCAGGTAGATGTGTGGGCGCTTGGTGTTTCTGCGATTGAAATGGCAGAGGTGCGAATTCTGTTCATTTGACTACATTTTTTTTTGCATGAATTTTGAAGTTGCCTGTTCCGCTTTAGTTTCTTTCTTCCGTGCCAATATTGCATAATGATATCCTCAGTTAATAAAACTTTATTTTGTAATCAATCCCAGAGACTTCCGCCCCGATCCTCTGTGCATCCAATGAGAGTACTTACTCTTAACCTCTTGTCTGTTTTTTTTTTCCTGTTATGTTCTCTGATGTATCATTTATATTATTATATGTTCTAACTATCTGTTGATTCAGCCACTTATCTGTCTCTCATTAAATATTTGCAATCTACCTAGTGCCTTTTGCTTTCCTGATGGGAGCAATTAGGTTCATTATCATTTACAGCTTTTCGTTGTTTCCTTTGTGATTATGCAGAAGAGAGCTTTTATCTAGATTTTCTTTGAACATTGATAAATGCTTTTAGGCATTTTGATGCAACAAAAGATGTGATTTTTAGGTTATTTCATGAGTTATTTCAAGTTTTTTTTTTAACTTAATTTTTTTGGATGTATTTTAATTACAATTAACGTTAGTTGTGTTTTTTTTTTTAAAATTTTCGGGGAAAGGTGAGCCCAAAGGGCCATATGCGCGATTCAAACCCGCGATCTTCTGGTGGGAAACTATACCCTTAACCGCTAAGTTGCGTGTGAGTATGCAACATTATTAACTCTTATTGAACAATTTTAGATTTTAATTATTAAGGATTTGGTTTGATTTTTTGCTTTGATCATATTAAGGTTTTTTCTATAAATAGGAATTCCTTGTATTTTGAATCGACTGGTTGATATATTCAAATCAAAGCCTCCACTTTTATTCTCTCTCCCTCGCCCTTCCAATGGATTTTAATTTCTTTTGTCCTACTGCTCACCTTTGTGCTGTGCTTGCATCATCTAATTTTATTTGCATTCATGTGTCTTCATTAATCATGCGTTTGCCCTACAAAATATAGGGCTTTACCTTTTGCACACATACTTTCTCGTGGTATCCTTGTTGAGCATTCTATCGCATTGTCCTAATGCTTGATTATTCTTATGTATGAGATACTTGTCTTGTTTCCATGTCACACGCAATAATTACCCACCGCATGCACACTGTTTTTGTTCTATTGTGCCTGTACTGTATTTGTAGCCACATTTGCTATTGATTTTTTTGTTGAGTTAGCCACACCGTATCATCGGCCACCTCTATTTCACCTGTTGCGCTTGACCTGCTCGTGTCTATCAATCCAATTTCTCTTGCATTCCTTCCCAACCTATGCATCAAATCCAAACTCAATTATGATGGCACATTGTCATATCCTTTTTTGCTGCAGTCAACGCTCCAATTGTCAGTACAACCTTTAACCTCAAATTGTTATCAATTTTTTGAATTCTTAGCTCAAGCTTTATGAATCTGTCCTTTTGTTATCATGCATTGAGACAACCAAGGAGATTAAATTGTTTAAGATGCATAGCTTTTACATGAAAGATATGCAACAAACATAAAAGCATTTCTATGCAGTTCCAAAATTCTCAATCATCATTATGGAATCAATGTCATTATTTTATTCGCATATTTTGTCTAGCTCATAAGAGACAAATTAATGATGATTATTTTGGAAATGATTTAGAAATGGCAAAGGATGATTGAACAAATTATTCCCTGAATTTTCTAAATGAGGCAGTTTAAGAAATCATTCAGTTCTTTGTATGAATCTTATGATGTTCATGATCATCCATGTCCATCAAATTTTTTATTCTAGCCACATATTCCAGCCAATTTTATAATCTTAATGGCAATTATGAGGATATAATGAATGAATTATATTTTCTCCATGAGAATCGAAACAACAATTTTTACGACTCAATGCACACTCTCTAGTCCCATACTTGAATAATTCCAACAATTCCACTTCTCTTTGTATGCTTGAGTTTCGGTGTGATGATAGGTTGAAGCTGAACATGATTGTGAATCTGAACCTGATGATTCAATGCCTGAAAATAAGCTTAAAACGTAGCTTGAACAAGACTTTGCTAAACGCCAGTATTGTATCTAAGAAGTCTTCAATCTCTATTTTTGGCTCCCAGCTGTAGATAAAGTTGATTGGCTGTTTACTGTACTTCTGCCAACTCCTTCATATGTCTCCAATCCACAACTGTCGCCATGGAATTGTTATATGCAATGTCATTGCGTTAAGTATTCCTCTATTGCTGCTCTTGTCATGTGACTATCGAATTTCCTATGGTATTGATTGAATAATACCTTAATAATCTTGGCAGTATCGAAAGCCTTTGATTCTAGTATGTTTGTCTGTTGCAAATGTTGAAGATTCAAAAGATTTTGATGACGAAGTTCCTTTTCCACCACCATGGTAACCTGACTTCCAAAAAAATTAGTTATAGGTTATTTTATGATATACTTGAGTTCTTTCATTTAAATTAGAATTTCAGGATTTATTGTCATCAATATTAGCATTAGTTTTCCTTTTGGATGGTTTTATATTTGAATTCTTTAGTGACACCTGAAAAGTTGGACAAACATAACAAGTTACTTTCATTACCACAACTCACATCACCAAAAGAAGACATAGTAAACTAAGGTCCCAAATACCGTCTAGTCAACACAACAATTTCAATCACTATGGACTCCTGTTTCCAAATTGACCATTTCAAGTATTTTTTACGGTTGTTAACTAGGATTTGGAATCCTGCTCCCTATTATCCCTGTGAGAGATGGCTATTTTGTCATTGTCAGAGAATAGGAAAGAACTCGAAAGTTTGGGACTTGATGACAAACCCCTTTAACCAACTTGTTCCCGTGCCTCTGTGTTGAGTTCATAAGTATCTATTTCAGGTCCTTTAGTGTTGTGGCAATCGTAGTGGAGAGAACCCAAATAGTAGGTAGAGCAATGCATCATCTATGGGGGCATGTATCCCCAGCCTGAATAAATCGTGCTGCTCTTCCTCTTGTGTGGAAGTGACTCTTTTGTGGCACCGTACAACGACATCCTTCATGTTACAGATGAGCATCCCCTATGCAGATTACCACCAGTGAGTTTCATGGAGGAGCCCACATTGAAGCAGAAGCACTTCTTAGACTTCTTTTGCTTCCTTCAGTTGCTTTTAAATATTAATGCAAATGCAACTTGCAACTTTTCAATGAATGCTCATTTTAGACCAGGTCATGTTCTTGATTTTTTCTTCATATTGGCATAGGCATTTCAGATTCTCCCTCCACAACAAAGTATTATCAGTTGGAATATCCTTGTTCTCAAATGCCTGTTCTATTGTCAGGAACCACTCAATGAACTTGTTTGGATCTATATGACTATCAATATTTGACAAATATGACTTCATTCCGAAATACTCTATCCTCCTATACTTTGCTGAACTGGCGTGACATAATTCATTGTTTCTTGTGGCTTCTTAGTGGAAAGGGTTTTTCATCATATCCTCCATTCGTTGCTATTGTGAGTGATTTTTTTATATTGCTTCTTTACAAAATCAATGGGCCTTCGTGACAATTAAATGATTTCTCGCTGTGTATGTAAGTTTTTGAACATCTCACTGAGGGTTTTTTCTTGGTGGAAAAAGTGACTTGTTCCCTCTACGGTTTCGGCTAGGATAGGAATGTTGATCTAAGATTGGATGATGGTTTAGTGGATGTAGGAATGTTAGATTTTGAAGATTTAGGGTTATAGGTTAGTATATTAGAAATAGGATTTGATGTGTATACCAAATGATATACCAAATGACAATCTTCTTGAATTTCTTTAATGTGTGGAAGGATCGGGGGATCGATTAAGACATTAAGAGGATGGATATCGGTGAAAAAAAGAGTGATGGCTGCTGAAATCTAGCGCAAAACCCAGCTACATGGCGGCTGGACAGCAGCTTGGCATCAAGGTGAGTGGCATCAAAAATCTTTGGACGTCTTGGAGAAATTACCACCTCGTTCCAATCAGGTTACAAACACACCAACTGAGAGAGATCTAAGGACACAATAACACTTTGGTAAGAATAAATTAGAGGAAACAACTTGCAGAAACCAAAAGCCAAAAGTCCCAAAATAAGGAATGGACAACATATAAATAGTTCCCAAATAACCCAAATTCTAATTCAAAATAATATAAAACATGTCCCCACACAGTTGGTCAACCCTGTGGGGTGGGAAAATTTCCATAACTGGACAGCCTAGGTGGGAAAAATTTTCGTTACATCATGTGCGTGAAGGGATCTCATATCTTTTGTGTCCATCCTGCCTAAGCGGGGATGCAACCGTGTCAATCAGTTAATGAAGTCATTTTTTCTTTCTTGTTGTCTGATTATGGTAACATCTCTGATTAGTGTAACATCAAAAGGACTGAAAATTTGATTTTTGGCCGAAAGATCATTCAAAAGTTTACTCAGTTTTTCTTTCATCATTTTTCTTATTTTCAAGGATAGAATTCAACAAGCCAATTTATGAACAAGGCCCAGCTTGAATCAAACCTGAATTGAGCCGTGTATTGATGTTATGATTTAACGTATGTACTAGCATTCATGCATGAGTTCATAAATGCATGTACGACATCTATGTATTTACGCGTGTGCATTTACTCTTCTATGAATCATAAATGCATTGCAGACTAGGAATTTTTCTTAAAGATTGAAATTCGGACATGAATCAGGAGTTTTCTTTTTTGGTTTTATGAAGCTCAGATTGATATTGACTGAGACTTCACAGCCCAAATCAAGATTAGATACTTAAATTGAGACTGCTAAAGCCAGGCTTAGCTTGGTTTGAGGATTGTTCTGATTGAACTTTACGACCCAAATCAATATTAGATACTNTGAACTTTACGACCCAAATCAATATTAGATACTTAAATTGAGACTGCTAAAGCCAGGCTTAGCTTGGTTTGAGGATTGTTCTGATTGAACTTTACAGCCCAAATCCAGATTAGATACTTAGATTGAGATTGCTAAAGCCAGGCTTAGCTTGGTTTGAGGCTTGTTCTTATTGGATTGTTTACACTCTTAGATGTCCACTGTTGTGTTAGGGCCCTAGAAGGGAAACTTGCAAATGCTCCCTTGCTTCTTTTGTATTTTGTCCCCTAGAAGCTTAAAGTTTGAGCATCAATCAGCTAGAGGAACAGCTATTAGTAAAAATGCGATTATTACATTTGAATCGGATAATTCACAAGGGGGTGTGGTAGGTGGCGCGGGGGATGATGGGGATGATACGGGAATGTTTTCCTATTATAGCACATTACTCTCTTTGCTTTATTTTTGCAGCTATTCTTGTGTGTTTTAACTAATCAATGATCTGTTTTCATCAAGATAATTGATTTTCATTATAGTATTGACTTATTTGATTCATTATAAAGCAATATACTGTTTTTTAATTTATATACAATATTCATCATGCCTATGCGAACATGTTACTAAATATTACATCAATTTTCATCCTTTGTTACTTATTTCCAGTCTATTCTCTGGCTCTGGTTCTCTGAGCTTTCATTTAATTGAATTTTAACTATGTTGTTTTTAATCCCGATTTATGCTTCAGATCTTTAAATTGAGCGTTTACTTTATCTTTTGGACATAGTGTACCGATAAACTTTTTGTAATAGCTAAGTTTTAAAAAAAATTAGCCCCAAATTATGTGTTAAATGCTATTGTAATTCTGAACATAATTAGTTAAATGTGGATTCACACTGTCAAAATGATTTAAGGTAATAAATGAATAACTTTTACAAACCAATTAGTCTCTCCGATTGTTGCCAGTTAACTGAATTTTTAAAGGGTGAGAAACTAGTATTACAGGATGAAAAAAAGGCGCATTGCAATAAAAGAAACACTTCCATTATCTTAAGAATCTAGCCCAAAACTTATCACTAGTGATATGCTAGAGTGAAATAGGCAACTCTGTAATGTAAGACCAATTTCTTTGATGTTTTATGGCGTTTGATTCTTTCTTCAGTCATTCTAGCTGTTGAAGCTTTCCGCCGCTAATTCAACAAAAAATTATGTTTAGACCAGGATCCTTGCGTTAACAGCATTTCCCCCATGATTTGATTCCGGATGGAGTGATCCCTCCTTGCTTGAAGGAAGCAATTGCCAACAGCTGTGTAAGGTGGTATAAATGTTCAAGAAATAAAAAAACAAATGAATGATTAGAATTTGAAAAAAAAAAAAAAAAAACTGATTAGTGGCTTTGAAATGTCAAAAATGATAATTCTCACTTTTTGTAGGATTCTTAAAATAAAAAGTTAATTCTAACTTTTTTTAATGTTCTTGCAAGCTAAAACATTTCCCGTGCACGTTCCTAACCTGTAGGTCTTCTAAGTTTTTTTTTTTTTTTTTCATTTTTTCTGGTTGTCATCAGCCAGGGAAATCCTCCGATGCTGCCAGAGGAATTTCCTTACTGTCACCTTCCTTCCTCTAGCTAGAAAAGAAAGGAAAAAAGCAACAAAACAATGCAACAATGAGGAAAGAAATGGAAAAAAACAATCTATCATCATATTGTTGTCCCAATTGAGAAAGACATTCTGTTTTTCCTTCTTAAGGCCTACGTGCTACCTGGCTGCTCATATTTTGTTTTCATCCCAACTGCTTTCACCTAAGAGCATCAAGAACCTGATAGAATTCACTTCCTAAACTATGATGTAATTCTACCCGGGGAATCCACTCAAGAATAGGGAACTCCTTCCAAACTTCAGAAAATCTAAAAAAGAATAATTTAGAACCCCCCTTCTCTCTGAAGGGAGGGGGTATAAATAGGCTAGCCTTTTATCCTAACCTCTAGATCTTTATATTTACTAAACTACCCGTATGAAGATAGGAAAAGAAAATATGCTCAGTAACAATTAATTAATTTTGAAAAGGACCTCAAGGGCTGCATGCAGTAAACAACCATGCCGTTTCCTTGGGTGGGAGGAAACTCATCAACGATGTCTAGTTCTTCTTGTTTATAATATGGTCAAAGGTTAGTACATCAAAAAGTGATTGAATTGCTTGTATTCCTCAGTAAATCAATTTGGTAGGCATTTTCAGTGATGCGCTTGATGATTCGAAAGGATCTTTGTTTTTAGGTTTATGTTTTGCAGAAGGACCTGGTTGAAAGCATTCTTTTTGTAAATGAATTCATACGTGATCTCCTTTTTTAGAGATTGGTGTGCTGGATTTGTTAGCTTGCTTTTGTTATTTTGAGTTTTTCTTACTAGTCATTTCTTGAACCTGTTGATTTGATTTTTGTTCTCATCGGTTTGTTTACCAGCTTTGATGTGAAGCAACAGTCATAGGGGTTAAATCTAGAGGTGTGATGGGATTTAACCATAAAAAAATCATCAGCACTTCCAACATTGGTTTGATTAATTGATCAATTATAATTAAATTTAACGTGGGCTAAAAGGAGATTCCATTGCTTTAAACTTCTCTCCAAAAGCTTTATGGTAAAATTCTTACACTTTGATTGACAGCTTTTGTTTGGCCATCTATTTCAGCTGTTTAACTAAACTGTAGCTTAGTGCCTAATATTGGTTATTAAGTTTTCAAAAAATGCCTTGGGAATCTCTTATCACAATAATATGTAATAGTTTTCGGGATTCTATATTAGCAAACATTCTTGTAAAATCAATGATCAGTAATATAAGCATAATGTATTTTGTGATAAAAAATAAAAAATGCCATCTTAACGAGTTGGTATAAAATAACTATGATTGAGTTTTGATGCCTTTGGGTACTTGTGAACCTGACCACAAAATTTATATTGACATCTATCAAAGGTGATTTAGGCAATAACAGAGGTATGTATAAATCCATCTTTTGAGTTTATAGAAAATCTGAAAGGAATCAGCATTTTCCTTGATGAGCCGACCAACCATTATTCAATCTTGGAAGATTGAATAGGGAGATAATTTTGAAAACTCCTTTATTAGTTTTATTCTCTTTCTATTTTTTTATTTGAAAAAATTTCCTTTCCAAATAATTAGATATATTTACTAAGTTTGTAAATTGGTAAGGATTGGTTTCCTTATATTTATATATTTTCCTTATATATATATATATATTTAAAAAAGCCCAAAGGCTAATATATTAAAGAGAAAAGATACAGATATGTTGTATGAGTGGGCCCAAAAATAGACAATCAACTCACATGATACAACACACAAAAAAGTCAGCAATGGGTACATATAAAATAAAAAAATACCCAAAACAACTAGGGCGCTAAGGGTCATCCCAATTTAGTTCTGCCTCTGCCTCTAGTTCTTGGAAGGGATCCAACTAACAAATTGGTAAGGTGCTTACCATTACCCGAAGTAACCAAAGTATCATCCATAAGACTCCTGAGCTCGAGTAGATCTCCATTATTCTTCTTTTGCATGGAAGTGTAAACCTGTCATTCTTTATCCAAAGAATCAGTCTGGTGAGGTGGTAGAGCTGTAGCAGAAGGATTACCAACCGTAGTACCCACAATAGGTTCTAGTATATGTGAAGTATGAGTTGCCTCTACACTGGATACTTCCAAAAGATGAGGAGCTGCGAGGTTCTCCTGATTATCAGTCTGAACACTATTCTTTGTAGGTAAAAGTTCTTCAGTATTGTTTTCTATGGGGTTTGAAGGTGTCAACATCACATCAATCGCAGTAACAGTAACAACAGTGTCAGGGGGGTCCACAGGGGCAACAGACACCTCCTGTCTAATAGTATCCTCCTCAGGTGAAACTAAAATATCCAGAGCAGTGGGTTAAACAGATCCTTATCCACTTGAACCTTAGATTTCAAATTAGGATAGAGCTTGTGACATTTATCAGGGATATGCCCAAACATCTTACAGTGGGTACAATATGGAGGTCTGTGTTCCATGAAGATTTGTTGTCAATATCCATTATGAGTTGTGCCCAACTAGACTTCAATAACATCAGGTAAAGTAATCTCTTTCTACTAGTATTATGGTCACAGAAGGTCTGGTTAGGTTGAAAGTGAGTAGATCTAGCTTCATAGGATCTTCAAGTATTGCCCCAATAGAGTAAAAAACCTGAAGATGAAAAAAGTGAAGCTTGGACCAGGTAGACTAAACCAGACCGGTACAGTAGGAGATTCATGATTAGGGTCGAAATTGGGGGACCACTTGAGTAACTTCATTGACTTGCCTGCAATGGTAAGATATTTTTTGGAGAAAATCCGTGTGTATTCTTCAGCCACTGTTAATTTGATCAACACATGTCTCCTATCTATGAGCCCAACTTTCCACTTTTCTGCTATTTTGAGGTCATCAAAACTTTTTCTGATAACTTCCATCGGTGTGTGCCCCCACTAAAATTTTTCAATGAGAGCGAATTTGAATTTCTCAGTGAGGGTAGAAATTTCTAACTCAGAGAAAAAAAAAAGTGTTGTTTTTCCACTTTTTCTTTTTGCATTCTTAGCAAAGGGGCAGTCGTCTGTACCATCACAACAATCCTTATAACATGAGGGGAAGACAACCGCCGACTCCCCATGAGGATTACACATCACGTGGGCAAAGGAGGCTTTGACAGGTGCAAATGAAGAAGAAGTGCCATAAAAGTAGGAAATCCACTTGTTATAGGATCTCAAAGGAATTGCTGTCGGCGAAGAACAGAAAGACGAAACGTCGAACAGAAAGAAGCAGACCCGAACCGAAGCTGTCGACCAGGGAAACTGCGCAGAAGGGTGCGACTGGACGTCGTCATCAAAATCGAAGCAAACGGCTGGACTCGTCGAGAAGACGCGAACGTATCGCCGTCGAAATCGAGAGGCGCAGACGAATCGTCGGCGTCGAAGGACGCGAGCCGACGAAGCAGAAAAGCGAGCGGAAGCGGATGAGGAATCCTTCGAGCGTCAGAATCACTGACAACGAAAATCGCCATTCGAAACATTCGACACCCTAGTAGAGCTCTCTTCCGTATGTTAGAATTTAGCACATATTTGGTGCATGGCTTATTGGGCGGGTCCTCTGTCTTTTCTGCTGTTTATCTTGCACCTTTCCTCTTTGCTGCTCTCTCTATTTTCTGGCAGGTTCGGACTGCACTCTTTTCTAGATATTATTATAAGGATCTTCTGGACTCTATGCTTTGCTAGACTTGCCCTGTTTAGATTTCTTGCTAGTGGATCACCTTCCCTATCAGCAAAGCCGTTTACTTGGAGCAACCTTTTATCTTTTGAAGGCTTCTAGAGCCTTAGAGATGTTTTTGATGCCAGTTTTTTAGTTCTTAATTTTTTACATGTTTTTATTTCCACACTTGCATAGGTATACTTGTTTTGGGTTTTGTTTTTTGGCTTGGGTATGCTTGTACTTTTTGGGCTTTGTTTTGGTGTGGGTTGTACTGTGGGAGAAGGAACCTCTAGAGGTGAGTTAAATGTATTTTTTGGATATTTAGACGACGATCCTCCTCCCCTCTGTTATTTTTGTACATTTTCTTTATATTAACACGTAGGGAGCCACTGTTGCTCTTTCTTGCCAAAAAAAAAATTATATGTATGTATATATATATATATATATATATATATATATATATATATATATATATATATATATATATATATATATATATATATATGTAATGGCGTCGGCGGCGGGCTTTGCTATGGTTTCGCCTGAAGGCAATTCGCAGCGCTGAAACTATCAGATTCACTTCTTTTATCCAGCTAAGCTCACAAATCGTCTCTCCTCTCCAACCCGACCACGTCGCTTTGTTTACCAAAGATGACGACGCGTTACAACGCGCCTTCGTTTTCTTTTTCGCACCCGACGATGACGAACTTTGCGCACGTCGTCTCCTAAACGACGACGCATCCCTTCTTCTCGCATCTTGTTCTTATATTTGCGGCCAGCCATCTCTCTTGACTGTGACCTCTTGGGAGGGAGATGGTCTCGATGATCCGTTCTTATGCAAATGTCCTTGCCGGCGACTTATCCTCTCCTGCTAGTGCCCCTCCTCCGTTCAACGCTTGGTTTTGCTATCGGTAAGTCCTGCAATCTTCTAGAATCTTTCCACGAGGCTGTTGAAGGTGGAGGTGATCACACTTTTATTAAAAAGCTTGAGGAAAAAAATGGAAATCCTGCACTTATTCTTACAGAGGTTGAAATCGGTACTCTCGCATCCTCTTGGCGTTTTTCTTTAGTGGGGAAATTCCTTTATGGTCACCCAAAATTGGAGATCATTAGGAAGAAGTTTGATGCTATGAAACTATTGGGCAGTCAATTAATTGGTCTAGTTGATGGTAGACATATACTTATTCAGCTATCTCATAATGCAGATTACACTCGCATTTTCTCTCGTAAAACTATCAAGATTGACAATCGTTTTATGAAGATTCTGAAGTGGACAGTCGGTTTTGATCCAAAAGCGGATTCCCTTATTATTCCCGTTTGGATAAAGTTTCCGGGGCTAAAATTATATCTGTTCAACATGAAAATCCTCTACTCTTTAGCAACTGCTTATGATAAGTCTCTCAAGGTGGATAGTCCTATGCTTGCTGTCACTAGACTCTCTGTGGCTTGTGTGTTAGTTGAGAGAGATATTACTCAACCAACTCTGGATGAGATATGGATTGACACTATTCACAACGGGTATTGACAAAAGGTTGAAATAGAACCACATTCTCCTTATTGCTCTCATTGTAGTATATTTGAACACAACTCTACTATTTGTTATCGTTTACATCCTCATCTAAAGGCCGAATATCACTAAAGAATAGTCACCTATTATTCATGTTGAGAAGATGCAACCTGATCCTCTTCCCAACATCGTTGTTCCTGAGGAAGAACAATTTACTACAGCTATAGATCCAGTTGTGCATATACCACACACTGCTACTGAAGAAGACTCACTTACACGTCAAGACAAACGAGAGTGCTCCTTTGATCCAATAACAGATCAACCAGTACAACATGTAGTTGCTTCTAACGTTCAACAATCTGCACAACTCCAGCACATATTAGACCAAGATCAGGTGAGCTAATCTTCAGAAGAGGAATGACATGTCTACTCCAGGGGGAAGAAGAAGAATGGAGGCCGACTATAGCTCGGGAACATATTGGATGATAAATTGGTTACTACTGGCAATGACAATCATCTCACCAACTTATTAGCTTGCTCTTTTCCTAGAATCAGCGGCAGAGGCAAAACCAAATTTGGTTGCTCTCTAGCCACTTGATACTATATATTTCAACAATTTTAGAATTTTTCTCTCTAATGTACTTTTCAGTATTTATTAGTTTTGGAACCCCCTCTGGTTTTGGTGTGGGCAGGGAGCTATGTTTTGGACCCTCTAACACTTTGTATCTGTATCTTACTTTTTATATATTAGCCTTTTTGGGCTTTCAATATATATATATATATATATATTAAAATGATGGGTTTTGCTCTGCTAGGGTTTGACATTGCACATAATGGGTACTGACAACAGATCATCGTGGAACAAAGATCATACTATTGCACCTATTGTAAGATGTTTGGACACACTTTTAATCTCACCAGATCTTTTGTTGTTAGGATTCTTGTGGAGAGAGATATCACTTTACCTGACATTGAAGAAATTTGGCTTGACACTGCACATAATGGGTACTGACAACAGATTGTCGTGGAACAAAGACCATACTATTGCACCTATTGTAAGATGTTTGGACACTTGAAAAATGTTTCAGGCTCCATCCTACTATGAGACCCAACCTCAAGTGCCTCACCTATTCACTTAAGAAGCACCATTACCGCCTGTTGAAATGGTGGAAACTGCAACTAGAAATGATATTATCACTAATTTTGACCTAGAGGAGCAACCATTACTACCTCAACCCGCTCATGTTGTTGAAAATGAGGATACTCTCATTTTGGTGCCAGATAATGCTCCATATACTTGAAAACAATTATTGTCGATGTTGAGGGCCCTCATACCTTGTCGGAGTGCCAAGTTCAAGATTTGCAACCAGTGAAGCTTATCCCATTGATGAACAACTCAGTGATAAGTTGGGACAACCTTCGAAAGATAATTGACAAGTTTACAAAATCAAGAAGAAAAGAAAAGACTAAAGGAACTCAGTAATTTGTAGAAGGATGTTTTGCTAGTTTCGGGTAGAAGCCCTCATCACATTTTGGTGCTCGATTCCCCTTCTAGATCTTCGGAGAGAGAAAAACCCACTCAACACGATTGAGCTCTCTGGTCGAATTCTGTCCCAAACATGAAGCCTCCCCTCTAGAAGCCCGCAGACATTTTTATCTTTTTGTGGATTTTGTTTAGGTTATTTGGGGCATACTTGTACATTTTGTTTGAGAGTTGTATGCCTCGTGAGCGGGTTCTTAGGGTTTAGGCTAATATATTAAATTGAATGAAAGATACAAATATAATGTGTGAGAAGACATAAGCATGACACACTGCCCACACAAGAATCATAAATGATTCCAAAACTAGAAAATACGGAAAAATATATGAGGGACTTAAAAAAAAAGCCTAAAAGTGTCGAAGTACATAATATCAGGTGGCTAGAGAGCGACCCAATTTGGCCTTGCCTCTGCTTCTAGTTCTAGGGAAGGAGCCAGCTAATAAATTGGTAAGATGAGTGTCATTTACTACAGTAACCAATTTATCATCCAATAAGTTCCCGAGCTCGAGTCGGCCTCCATTCTTCTTCTTTCTCCTGGAATAGACATAACATTCCTCATCCGAAGATTGACTCACATGATCAGTGAATTGGTTTAAAGTGTGTCTGACATGTGTAAGTTGTTGAACATGAGAAACAATTACATGTTGTACCAGTTGATCATGTATTGGATCAAAGGAGCACTATAGTGTGTCTTGACATGTAGGGGAGTCATCTTCAATAACAGAGGATGGTATAAGCACGACTGGATCTGTAGCCGTAGTATGCTGTACTACGTCAGGAACTGTGGTGTTGGAAAGAAGATCAGGTTGCATCTTCTCATTAGGGATGATAAGTGGCTGAACTTTAGCGACATTCGGCCTTAGATGAGGATGCAAACGATAACAAATAGTAGATTTGTGGCCAAATATACTGCAACGAGAGCAATAAGGAGGGTATGGTTCGATTTCAACTTTTTGCCAATACTCGTTGTGGGTGGTTCCAATCCATACCTCATCCGGAGCTGGTTGAGTGATATCCCTCTCAACTAACACACAAGAAATAGAGGGTCTGGTGACAGCAAACGTAAGACTATCAATCTTGAAAGGCTTACCGTAAACAGTTGTCAAGGAGTAGAAATTTTTCAAGTTGAACAAACGTAATTTTAACTCCGAAAACTTTCTCCAAACAAGAATGATAGGGGATTCTGCTTTTAGATCAAAATCAACAGTCCACTTCAGAATTTTTATATAACGGTTGTCGATCTTGATAACTTTTCGAGAAAAAAATGCGAGTGTAATCGGTATCGGGAGATAACTGAATAAGTATGTGTCGACCGTCAAACAAACCAATAGTCCAACTGCCCATCAACTTCATAGCATTAAATTCTTTTCGAATGATATGAAGTTTTTGGTGACCATAAAGAAAATTTTCCACTAGAGCAAAACACCAAGAAGATGCGAGGTTTCAACCTCTGTGAGAATAAGAGCAGCTTCCAATTTTTTTTCTAAGTTTTTTAATGAAGGTGTGATCACCACCACCTTCAAGAGCCTCGTGGAAAGATTGTTGAACATTGCAAGACTTACCTATATGAAAATTAGTCTCTGAAAGAGGAGTAGAGAGGACACCGACAAGTGCAGTGGCATAAGAACGGGTAGTCGATGCCATCTCTGCCGACAAGATGGTGTTTGTCGGGCAGGAAAGTAAAAGTCGTTTGGAATAGCGAAATCGACGTCGTTTGGAAGGAGACTACTGCGAAGGAAGTGTCATCGACTAACGAGGACTTCGTCAGGAAGGAATGGCGAAGTCCCGTCGTCTGGAAGGAGACGACTGCGAAGGAGGTGTCGTCATGCAGGATGCAAACCGCGATAGCACAGGTCATCGTCGTCTATTACAGAGACGACGTGAGCGAGCGTCGACGACAAAAAAGTCTGCGAGTGAGCGTCGTCGAGAAAGTTGTGAGGAAGTGAGAAAACGAGGAAATCACTGTCGGGAATTGCCATCCAGTGAAACCCTAACAGAGCCCGCTGTCGCTGCTGACACCATTATATATATGTATGTATGTATATATATATATATATATATATA
>NEWO01000035.1:281437-360621 GCA_003013225.1 Phalaenopsis aphrodite | reverse complement strand
TATATATATATATACATATATATATGTGTATGTATATATATATATTATATATATACCCTACATGTGAATAATAAATTGAGTAACTTTCCTAAGTATTTTCTACATGATATTAGAGCTTGGAAAGAAACCCTAGCTTTCCTTCTTTTGCCGGAGTCTCTCCCTGCAGTCCTCACTTCATGCAGACCCACTTCGGATCCTTTTCTTGCTACAGGCTTCTTGTAGGTATTACTCCTTTCTGCAAGCTCTCCTTCGATGTTCTTCTCGCGTTCCTGCTCGCTTTTATCCGCCGTATCTAGGCTTCTAGACAGCCATCTTGACACAGGCAACAGAGTCTACAAGTTTGATGCCACATGAGAACTTCTCTCATAGTAAAAATCATACGTTCAGGGGAATTCATTTTCTTTTTCTAGTTGAAATCATTTTAAAGCCAATTTGGAAGTTCGTCGGAGCCCGTCTTCTTCACGGAACTGGAATTCCCCTGCAGGATCAATGTGTTCGATTTCTACCACTGGAATCTTCCTAACAACAGACCATCCTTCATCAGATTCTCTCTGCAGACACCTTCACTGAAAATTCTCTTGTTCAGCAGAAGCAGTAGCAAATTGACCTCTCTTCTTGCAGCGACAACAACTTGCGGTTGCATCAATCAATTCCCTTCTTGCAGCTAGCATCACCTCTAAATATGCACACGGTTGATGACCAAGTATGAGATGAAGACATCAAGTTGTACTTTGGAGCTTAATCTTAAATCCGAGATTAGAGATTCTGTCCCAACGACTCCTGAATTCTCTTCTGTCACAAATCATAAACTCAACGACGATAACTTCATTGGTCTCAATCCGTGTTAATGTACATTTCTAGTAAAGGGAAAGAGGTACATCTCATGGGATAGAGTGCAATTCTTGAGATCATTGACCCCAATCACTACACATGGAATAATCAAGACCATATTATTATTGTTTTGGCTAGTCAACTCAATGACCATTGAAGTGAGAAAGTTTTTTTTTTTTGCTCTGAAAACCTTCAAAACAAATGTGAAAGGCTATAAGTGAAGCATTTTCCAACAGTGAGAACATAGCAGAATTGTTTGAGTTTGAAATCAAGCTTCATGAACTTCATCAAGGAGAGCTAAGTGCAACCCAATACTTTAAGACCACGACAAAGCATTAGCTGCAATTAGGCTCGTGTTCGAAATTGGTTCGAGTTTGAAATTGGTTCGTGTTCGAAATTGGTTCGTGAACAGTGTGTTCTTGTTCGGCTTGAATAATATTTTCCTGTTCGAGTTCGGCTCGAATAATATTTTCTTGTTCGTGTTCGAGCCTGACCCAGCTCAGGTTGGGCTCTTTTTCAGCTCGTTCGAAATTGGCCCGTGTTCAAAATAGCTCGTGAACAGTGTGTTTGTGTTCGGTTCGAATAATATTTTCCTGTTCGTGTTCGGCTTGAATAATATTTTCCTGTTCATGTTCGGCTTGTGTTCGGCTCGAAGTTTGCTTGTTAGAATATAAAATTATTATAATAATTATTATTTTAGGAAAATTAATTAATAATTTTTATATAAAAAATTTTCAAGAGCAAATTTTATACAATAATTTAGAACATTTATTATCTAAAAAAAATTTACATGAGCAAATTGAATACAAAATTTTACACAATAAGAATATTAATATTATTTTCAAAAAATTTACAAAGTAAGAATCAATTTATTGCAAATTTTATATTTTACAAACTAAAAAAGAGAACAAAAAATACAAATAAGAATCAAAATCTAAAAAACAATTGTATTGAAACTTTCAATAAAATTTACATTTAATGCATATTCTTATGCTTTACATAAACTTAAAAAAAACAAAAAAGTACATTGAATTTAAACTGACTTTGAATTAATTTTTCAATTTTTATGATTGACGATCCAATGTTGATGAGGGAGGTTCGAAAACGGAGGATCCACAGCCGAGAATTCTTCCGATGACCTGAAATAGAGTAGGACGTTTCGCCAGCTCCTGTAAGAATAAAGTCTTACCTTTAAGAATTCCTCTTCAAGAACCTGTAATTATAATTTTTCTGAATGCAAAATTTAATTGAAATTACCTGCATCATTTTAAATTCAGGTGAAACTTAGATCCAATTGTATTCATCAACTGCACTGACTTGACCATCTATATCCCATCCAAAACCTTACTGATTTTGCTGAGTATATGGTACTCCCATCTTGAGAGTACGCTGAAAGAAAGAATTTATTAGCAAGCCAGGGTAGCATGAACAACAAAGAAAGAATAATGCTAACCTTCAAATGACTGTAATTTTATTTCATTTATTACCCAACTTTGAAAGCTAACTATAAGTTAATGTCTCTGGTACTTCTGGATTCTTTTGTCTCTCACTCGACTAGTACGAAGATCTCATGTCTACACGATCGTTTAGGATACAATCAAATAGATAGCAAAAGTATAACAAAAATTCAGTCAAATGGTAAACAAAATGAAGTATTTCTCAATATAGTAATAATAAGAAGTTACAAATAACAAAAGTAGAGAAGGGCGTCCAAACAATAACTTTTTGAAGATGGCATCGCAAAGGACTAGAGAGTTATCCATATAGCAGGTGGTTTAAATATCCTAAATTAAATAGAATCTTTGTGCATCTAGACACCCTTAATACATAAAAAATAGCTTGAATGGTACAACATAAAATGGAGATATAGAAATACATAGGAATTTTGTGCAACTTATGTAAATTTCCAATTTTTCTGTACTCGTAAGAAATAGTGTTGCAATGTATGTAAATGCCAACAACCACGAATTCACGTGCCAACTGCCATTGCAAAGCTGAGCATATCATCTGTCATGAATTCACCTGCCACAAAATTCTTGCAAAAACCATTTTCAATAACTGTGGGCATAAAAAACACATTTTAAACCTTTCAATAGTATGAGAAATTAATATTACACGCATCTCAAAGAACATCCTAACCAAAATTTTAACAAGGATAACCTTAATAGGTTTAAGAGCAATGTCAAACCTACAATGCCAAATAATCAAATTTTCCACCTGCAATGTCAAACCTACAATGCCAAACCTGACTAAAAAGGAGACTTTTTCTAAAAAAATATTATTTTCAAAATTACCATCTCCAATAGCAAGAGTCGTGTCATCTATTCTGCTCTTAATTAACATATCTATCCCAACCTTCTACAAGTTTTTATATTTTTATCTTAATGGTTATAAACTTGTGTTGTCTTCCAAAATTAAGAGTAAGAATAATGATCTTAAAATACTTTTTACATTCTTATCTTAAAATGGTTGCAAACTAATGTTGTCTTCCAAAGTTAAACGTAAGAATAATTTTAAAATATTATGTTATTGTCTGAAAAGAAATTGTATGCTAATTTCATGCACCCTCATGAAGTAGAAAATCGCTGGAATAAAAAAACAAAGGGCATAAAATAAGTTCCCACATAACATTAATGAGGTACAAAAAAAATTAAAAGACTTCTGAATAACCAACTAAATCTAAATCCTGGTTATGTATTTCCATAGATAGGACCATAATATTATAAATTTATGTTTCACTCGCTTCCTTGGTCCACTAACTCGGCTATACACCCTTTATATAAATTGTACATTTGTTATCTAATTGAAATAAGAATTAAGAGTCTTACACTTCTATAAATAGACATGGTATTTATGATGGAATATGGAGCACAAAAGTTCAACATTGAATTCCCGTTTACATACGCTAAAAACATCTTCAACCTGAATAAATGAAAGTCTACAACAAACATAATTAACATACTCTAAAGTTCAACATTGAATCTCAGACCACCCATGATAAAAATAACATCTTTCATAGGTGAGAAAACAGATGAAATAAAACAAGTTCCCACAAAACATAACACAGATTTAGCCGAGCTAAAACATAATATTTTGCTTGCAGTAAGCATAAAGTTCAACATAAAGTATAATTTAATCAACAAAGCATAAAATTTAGCATGCCCAAAGCTTTACTAGAAGAAGTGTCAAGGCCAACTTCTGGTTAGACACATATGTTTGAACCTTCTATCCATCTACTCGGGCAAAGTCATTTGAAATTGTTCCTCTTCCGTTAAGTCTTGCTGACACAAAACATATATAAAAAAAATAAGTGATAAGAACATAAAATGAAAATTTTAACATACGCTAAAAACTAATTGTTGAGAGAAATTACCAAAGCAGTTTTAAAATTACTTGTGGAAAATCTAATCCAATTAGAAGAGCATATTAATGCATTCACCGTATTTGCTGAGAGCGAACTTCTATTATCATTATGAACTCTTCCACGACACTAAATGTTGATTCCGAAACAACTGTTGTTATTGGAATTGATAGTACATCTCTAGTCATTTTGGACAAGCAAGGATACTTGAGAGTGTTCAAATTCCACCACTCAAGAATATCAAATTTTTCATTACCAGGGGTTAAATAAAAATCATCCTCGAGATAGACTTGTAGATCTGATTTTGATGGTTTCATAGAATTAGATGAAACAACAAAATCAGTAAGTGCAAGCATGCAATCAAAATTTTCTGGATTAACAATATCACTAGGTAACTTTGATGAAACATTGTCACTTATAGAACTGAAACTAATAATATCGCTTGCATAAGTATTGTAAATTTCCCACAACATCTTCAACTTGTTGAATTTTAAAGTCTGATTCAACAGATGTATACATACTGATACAACAAAACTGTATAAACTTTATTTTCAAGTGAGCATCTAAAACATCTGCGATAGACATTAAGAAATTATATTCACCACAATATTTATCAAATTTACCTCTCATTGCTGAAGTCATGTTTCTGTTAAACTCATTAGAAGAAGACTCATTTAACAGCAATTTCTTTATATGCATTACAACGGGTAAAAAAATATTTGAAATGGGGTAGAAAGAATCTGAAATCATTTTTGTCACATTATTAAAAACAACAAGAAATTTTCTGATTTTATCATATCTATTATAATCTAAATTTGAAGGCAACCAATTGAAATTATTATCTCGATCTGTAAAGTGAGTGGATACATTACGAAAAATAAGAGCAGATTCAAACATTAAGAATGTTGAGTTCCATCTTGTTGGAACATCAATGCACAAACCCTTTGTTGTTGATATCCCTAATTGTTTGACTCTGTTAACAAATTTACGCAACCTTGTCGGCGACTTCTTTATATATTTGATAGTCTCTTTATAATTATAAATGATGTCTTGAATCTCTTTTAAGCCAACTTGCACCATAATATTTAAAATATGCGCACGACAACGAACATAAAAAAATTCTCCTTAAAATGTAGTTTCCTTTGTGACAAAAAATTTGAATGGAGTAAGCTAGCAGCAACATCATTATTACTAGTGTTGTCTAAAGTGATAGTAGATATTTTGTCTTGCATTTTTCAATCTAACAAACAATGAAAAATGACATCACAAATGAATTTACCGACATGAGACGGATCCAGTTCAATGAATTTAATGTTTCGTTTTTTAATCTTCCACGATTGATCAATATAGTGAGCAGTTAGACACATATCCGATTGTTTGATTTGAAGTCCAATAATCAAATGTTAATGAAAACCTATGAATGTCCCTAAATTGTTTTTTTAACTTCTCTTTCTCAAACTCAAAAATCTTCTTACAATCATTTTTAATTGTATTTTTTCAAACTTTTTTATAATTAGGATTCAAGGATTTCAATAGAAAATTAAACCATGTATGCTCAACAATACTAAACGGATATTCATGCACTATAATCATTTTTGAAATTATCTCTCTAACCTTATGTTGACCGTAGTTTTTTTATCATGAAATACTGAGATCTCAATGTCTACATCAACATCAAGTGACATAAAATTTAATATTTTTTACCTTTTTTCAGAAAGATCATCAGTTTCCTTGCTTTTAGATTTGATTTGTACGCATTCCCTAATATGACGTAGAAGTTGAGAAGTAATTCATGTTTTAAATTTTTGAAATTTTGATCGACAACATATGCATTGCCAAAAAGAAGTTGACATGCCCTTAATTGGTAATGTTGCCTCCACAAAATACTCTCACACAGCGAACTTCCTCTTCCTACCATTCTTAGTAGCAACTTCTTCAATGTTATTATCAATGGAAACATGAGGAACTTTTTCTGGCTCTGTACTTTGCATTGTAAAATTAACATTTTCGTTACTATTATGAACTTCTGGTACGGCTATCAACTTATTCCTGAATGATTCAGACTGTGAAAGATCTAGTTCAGACATATTTGCACTCTAAATGAAATAAAAAACACATAATTAGTATTACTTTAGACATACTACCAAGTCAAAATGCATAAACATAACCTTTCACAAAAAAGATTAAGATAAACAATTTCATCCATATCATGACTGCGGGGCATAGGGAATCCTTTATCAAGCTTCTCTAAAGCTATGATAATGGATATAAAAGGGAATAGATTGCACAACCCAAATAATATCAGATTTTTTGAATTAGCTGAAACTATTTAATAACTAAAAATATTCAGTAAAATAATTGCAAATACCTGATAAAAGTTCTTTTGTATATTAGTTACCAAATAAACCTCGAATTATGATAGGCTAATAAGTATATGCCAAGGTGCGGTGAAAAAGCCACACCACACTCGCTATGGTGTGCATTTATCATATGAAATTTGTGTACGCTAATAATTCCCATCAAGGTGAAAATATAAATTAGGCTCGACATTTCCTTTTTATTGAAACACGTGGTTGTTGTAAATATACATGGCAGTATAATTATTATTGCACAAAATCATAGGCTATGTAACATAAAAATGAAACTGTCCTTAGAGGGTCTTTATCCACCTTATTGTGCCCATGTGCATCCAGAATGGGCGATAACTTATATAACACTGGATCTTGTCATAACAAGTTGATACTTTTATAAACAACAAACTAACTCCCAAAGAAAATATAATGTCCAACATATATATCAGAAGATTTGTAACTTCAGAAAAATGGATACCATAATTTTTATGAAAGACCCCTTTTATAAGGAAAACCCTAAATATATACATCATATGCTTGATGAAGATGAATTGAAATGTGTGGTACCACTGTGAAGGCATTCCCCTTGAGTAACATAATTAGGCAGCTACTCTATAAATATTACCTCATATACCTCACCATAAAGCAATGCAATACTCTCATCAATTTGCAACAAAGTTGTACAACGTTTGATGGCCAAAAATAAAGATGGCAAGTTATCAAAAAAGCATGTCCCCAAAAGTGATGAAGGGCATTCATATAAAATATGAAATTCCTAGAAATATCAAGTCTGTAAGATTTTATCTCAGCAACTTTATAAAACTATATCCCGAATCTGCGATTTTTCACTCAAAAAATTTAAATAAATCTAAAAGAAATTTAAAAAAGTTTGAGACAAGAGGCATACCCGAAGATAAATATGAAATATTACATAAAAATACTCAAAGATAACACCTAGGTATCTAAACAAGCCACCATGCAAGAATATCGAGCAACCAAGCAAGAATACCGATCAATCAAGCCAACACTACCTATAAAGTGATGTTTCACTGCCAAAAACCCTACAAAGCGATGTTTCACTCGAAAAATCTAAATAAATCTAAAAGAAATTTAAGAAAGTTTGAGACAAGAGGCATAACCGAAGATAAATATGAAATATTACAGAAAATATACTCAAAGATAACACCTAGGTATCCAAACAATGCAAACGTGCAAGAATATCGAGCAACCAAGCAAGAATACCGATCAATCGAGCCAACACTGCTTATCCAAGGAGAAGCAGAAGTAGAGATTAGATGACGAACACAAAAGACAAACCTATGCTGTCACGACCGAGGCAGAGGAGTAGAGTCGCAATAGGGAAACTCGGAGAGACAACCGAACGTGAGAAGTTTCGTGTTCGGCTACTTAACGAGCTGAACACGAGCTGTTTGTGAACAACGAGCCAAATTGATAGCCATAACTGCAATTCAGTTTGTTTCAGACACGTGAATTGTCCACATGATGCCATGAAGTTTGAATTCATCATTGTGAAGAAGATGATTGTGAATTCAATGAAGTGAGAAGGAGGATCATGCGAACAAAGAGTCTTCCATTTATCCGTGAAGCTTTTGTTGAAGTCAGGAGAGGAGAGCAGGAAGAAGTTGGTGTGGACTAAAAGTAAGGGCTGACCAAATATTGGATGCTCGGCCTTTTACACTCATAATTATTCCCATGACTCAAAGCTCAAGAAGAGTCGTCTCAAATGTGACTAGTGCAAGAAGATTGGACATCGCAAAGACAAATATTGGAAACTTCATGGAAAGCCTGCAGGCTGAAAACCTAGACATGAAAGAAAGATTCAAGAAAATTAACTAATGTTGCTGTCATATCCAAAGGGCCGACTAAACCATTCACCAAGGAACAACTTTAAGTACTAAAAAAACTACTTTGAGGTAATTCAGAGCAGCACACCAACCTCTTAACACACTAAGTAATATATCCTTCTCCCACCTTGTCATTAATGGGTGATTTAGAATTTGGATCATATATTTAGGAGACTAATTATTTGACCGGAGGCATTAATACTCTAATCAACTATTAAGAGGCTTTAAGTACTAAAAAAACTCTTTAGAAGTAATTCAGAGTGACACATCAACCTCGTGACATTCTCCCATCTTGTCATTTATGAGTGATTTAGAATTTGGATAATATATTCAAGAGACTAATCATATGATCGGAGGCATCAATGCTCTAATCAACTATCAAGAGATTGCTACATCCAAATTGGTAAAATTTACAGACATATCACACTAAAATATTGCTGGAAAGGAAACGCGCGACTCTCTTATGATGTAGTTATTTCCTTTATTTCATATATTCTACAGTTGAACTTTAATTTGATTTCAATCAGTAAGTTTATTCGTGAAATGAAATGTATAATTAAATTTCTTGTAAACCCTTGGTGAATTTCAAGCTGTGGAGTCGTGAAATTTGATTAGCAGCGCCGAAATGCATCAAAGCTTATTTTTGCTCAAGGAGATTCTCTATTTGTCCAAAAATAGGTCATGTATGAGATTATCGCCCAAGTCATCCTAATTTCAATTATGATGTTAAGTTGTATCCTCATTTGTTTATCAATAAAAAATCTAATTTTTATCAATTTGATATTTGTTAACTTGTCAAACACATTATAAATAGTGCTCTCATAACCTATTATAAACCCTCACTCTTTTTCCATTATCTGTAATGATATTTGGGTCCTTCGAAAGTGAAAGCTTAAGGCTAGATGGCTTGTCTCATTGAGTCATTCTTTGTAATTAAAGTCACATTCGACTGCTCATAACCAATTGATAAAGTCATCTAGATTCAACCCTCCTTCAAATTTGGGACATCTATTTTTACCCCGTAATCCTGGTAATGCATTCTGGGAAACCTTGGATGGGTTAATCTTCTCCAACTTATTCTTGAAATGCTTATAGAAAGGGTTTTCTTTCTTACAATCTCTTTAATGTTATCTGAATTGTTCAAATGCAAGTCACACTTGGTCCTTCTACGTGTAGCTAGTTGTTGTAATTGTTGGGTTTTATGTTGTAGGTATTCGATGGCCTCCTTTTGGCCTTGACGGTTTTGATTCCTCATTGGAGGCATCTTAACCTATGGCTCTAATAGCAGTTGACTCCATCTAAGATACTAAACAAATATGGTTCACAACTTAGATAGCATCCTAGATTATCGTAAATTAATTGATCTGTCAATAGTAAGGAGTTAGTGTTAACGGGATAAAAGAAAGACACCTTGCATTAAAAGAAATACATCAAATGTCTTAAGAATATAACTCAAAGCATATTATTAGTGATTTACAAGGGTGCAATAGACAATTCTGTAATATAGAACCTCCAAGATGATTTTGTCTTTGATGTTTTCACGTGCTTGATTCTTTCTTTAGCTATTCTGGCTGTTATGATTTCTTTGCCTAATTCAGCGGAATTGTACAGTTAGTCGAGGACACTTGTTTCCAGGATTGCTTCTTTGATTTGATTCCATATGGAGGGCACTGAATTAGGGTTACAACACGACTCAATTGAATAGGAAAATACGACGACTCTACTCTCCGGTTAGGGCCGACAGAGAAGATCTGAGGGCGGTGATAGCATTGGCAAAATGGTAAGGAACAAGTTAAGGCTGGAGCCTATGGAGTAGGCTAGAGAGGGTGATTTGGAGGTTGATTGGTGGGCTGGAATAGCGGGACGACAAGGAAAATGTAGGAAGATTAGTGGTCTGCTGTTGGGGTGAAGGTTGGATGGCCGAACAACAATAATATGCTGCAGGAAATGGGCGGCAGGGTGTTAGGGTGAAGGTTTGAGGGCTGGACAATAGTATTATGCCACAGGAAAGAGGCGGTAGGGTGCTGGGGTGAAGGTTGGAGAGGCAGGCGGCTAAGGGGAGTGGAGGAGATAGGGCTAGACAAGAGGATGGCTATAGGAGGAGGGGCGACAACCCAGTAGGGATGGTTGGACAACACTGGTGTGATGCAAGGTGCGGTAGAGTGCTGGAGTGAAGGCTGGATGGTTGGACAACAATAATATGCTTCAGGAAACGGGCGACAGGGTGCTGGGGTGAAGGTTAGAGGGCTGGACAATAGTAATATGCTGCAGGATAGTGGCGGCAGGGTGTTGGGGTGAAGGTTGGAGGGGCTGGCGGCTAAGGGGAGTGGAGGAGAGAGGGCTGGACAACAGGATGGCTATGGGAGGAGGGGCAGCAACCCAGCAGGGATGAAAGGGAGAGGTCGACGACTGTATATTTTGCAGAGGGGAAAGTTGGGAAGATGGTCACCATATTGGGAAAGGGATACAGCCGGAGCCCCACCCAATTTATCGTATACAACCCTAGAAGGGGAAAACAGGATGTCGAAGGTTGTCCACATATAACTGAAATCAGAAATTAACAATACTGAACCCTAATTCTCATAAACAATACATATTATGGCTCCAAGAAGGAAAACAAAGAAAAGGAATAGGGGAGAGAGGGATGGCCACCCCCTACATAGGCAGCCCGATCGAGTTGGGGTCTTGACCGGCGCTTTATGCTAGTCGGTTTAGCCGATTGACTTTTCCCACACCCACGCCAGCTTTTTCCCGCACCCACAGTAGATCGTTGTACTGTAGTTTTTTGATGAAACATAGTTTCTTGGTAGCTCCTGCGTCAGTCTCTTAGGGTTGGGAGAGCTTTGACCTCATCGGTCGAAACTTTCGTCTCCTCATAATAGTCAAGTCAACCGCATCGACAATGTTGCAAGTTTCTGGTAAGTTCATCCTGTAGGCAGCAGTGTTCTAAAGAACATCTTGATAGAATGTGTTCGTCCTGTTTAGCACAACCTGAGCTGATACTGTAGATAGGAAAGTATTCTCATAATCAAGTATAGAGCCATCCTATTTGTAAACTATTTCTTTTACTCGCACTCAGCGAAATGTGGCTAATAAACCAGTATGTGAGGAGAAATCAACTAAGGGGCAAAATCAATGACAATCTACACCCCTCTCACTAGCAACCACTGAGGAAGGACCTCTTCTTCATTAATAAGACTTAGATCCCATTGTTGAATCTTCTTTCCCATCAAGCTCCTAATATACATTTCATAGTTGGGGCTCATCTCTCCTGTATGGACATCTGATGATGAGTACCATGCTGTACTTAAAATAACATCTAAATAAATCTGCTTAATATTCTTGATATAGCACAAAATGACCCCACTTTCACATGTTGGACTTCGTAAGGGTAACCTGGGATGGGGTCTATACGGGTCTGGATCTAATGTCGGCTTCTTAAACTTATAACACTTGTGATTCCACAAGTAGTAGGAAAAATAATGGAAACAAAAAAACAAACATTTATTAATAGGGATATAGGGTTACAACATAACACCAACAGAAAAGGGAAATACAATTCCCGATTATGACTGTAAGAGAAGATCCTAGGGTGGTGAAGTCGTCGGCAAGGTGACAAGGGTGAAAAGGGGAAAGCATGAGGGTTGTAGGGTAGTTGGGAAGGTTGGGGAAATGCGGGGGTATGGCGAAAAGGCTGGACAATAAGTAACGGGAGTCTGGACAATAGGATCGACAACTAGACAACAAGCTTGGAGGGTTCAGACAACAAGTTGGGCGACTGGAAAGTACGTTGGAGGCTGTTGGGAAAGGCTTGAAGTGGCCAACAATTAAAGTGAGTGGAAGAGGAGAGCTGGATAGTCCAAAGGGAGGAAGATACACACCACTTTAGAGTATGATACAACCGGAGCATCAGCACCTCCTTGGATATAACACACAAAGGGAATAACACTCTACACAGGAATTTGAAATCAACACACAACAAAAAGATTAACCCTAAACTAAAAAACCAGCATATAATTAGACGACGAGAAAGGAAGGAGGGGAAAAGGCTAGGCGGCAATGTCGCTTTCCCCGAATGCCTGTTCGATCCGGACAAAAGTTGCAAAAGAGGAAGCCACACGGGCTGCCTGATGCCGCCCGACACTCTTGGAAGTCCGGACCAGGCTCTCCTTGACTTGTTCCCATGCTAGCTGGTTCAACCGACTGCCTTTGTTTCTCAAATCTATGCGGGAAACTACCACATGTCAATGCAGGAAATCCAGCTCCCGCGTCCATGCGGGGAACCCACGCTTCAATTTCCTGGGGTTGGGGGAGCTTCGCCTTCATTTGTCGAAGCTTCACGCTTCTTGTAGTACTGTGTCAGGTTAGTGACGTTGAGCGTGACTTAGACATAGTAGCTCCCTGGTAGGTCGATCTTGTAGGCATTGTTACTCTAAAACACTTTTTTGTAGAATAGGCATCCGTCCACCTTTGGCACGCCTTGAGCTGGAACTATAGGAAGACAAATATTCTCACAACATAGGTATCAAGTCATTTCAGGAGTAACCTGCTTTTTCCACTCTATGTAATCGGTTGAGTGCAGCTGAGGAATTGGTATGGGAGGAGGGATCAATTTGGGGGTAAAATTTGTGGCGGGCTACACCCCTCTCATCAGCACCCACTCAGGAGAGATCTCTTCGTTATTATATGACCTGGATCCCATTGAAGAATTTTCGTCCTCATCAAACTATATGGGCCAATTATAAAGTTGTGGTTCATCTCTCCTGCCTGGACATCTGACGAGGGGTACCATGCAGAACAAGAAATAAGCTCTGAATAACTTCACATGATATGACACAAAACAACCCAACTTATGTCATGTTGGACCTCCCTCCGTAAGGGTAACACAGAAAGGGGTCTATACATCTGAAAAATATGCAATGCTTGGATCTGTGGTGGCCTTGTATCTGTGGTCGGCTCCTCAAACTCATGCCCCTTTTGGAAATCCCAAATCATTCTTGCTGATGTTCCTCTCATCACCTGTGAAATAGTAGCTCGAGTACCACCACTTAATACTCCGCATGAATGCCCATTACATCCTTTTCACTACTTTCCCGAACGATTATTGTTATCTTAGCTGGAATCTCTATTTCGGGGTAAACTGGAGTTGGCGGCTTCTCTTCCTTGTTGGCTGACAATTGTGGATTATCTTTAAAGACATTTTTTTTTTCGGATCACTATTTATCTGTTCAACTGGAATCAAATCATCATTTTTGTCCTCACTGGCTTCAGCGTTTGTGGTGTCTTTACCAAACTTTTCAATGTTTCCCTGCTCTGTGAAGTAGATAGCTCCCCTGGTTGTGCATTATTCTTCAACATGTCCAAATTTGTGGCATTTGCCACATTTTCTACCTGTGACAGACTTGTGAATTGGCTTTGTTGGATAGTAGTCAGGAGGGTTGCTTGGTTTGGCGATCTCTTCACTTCGGAAGCTATGATTTGTAACATTTTGCGGTAGTAACTAGAGTTGTGTTTTCCACTTCATCTTTACATATTCTCGTTCCTCACTTCGACCTTTCAGATCACGGTCAAGGGTAGCCTCCCATTGAATTTCATCTTCCATGTTTGTAATTCACCGTCGAAGTCGGCAGATCTCTCTCCATTTCTCCTCCCGGAAAGGCTAGAGCATGTATCTTATTAGTGGATGGCTAGGGTTTAGGTTTGGGAGGTGAGAGGGCTAAAAATTTAATACAAGGTTGTTGATTTTGAAAATCAACAAAGAATTTATGGTTTGGCTTGAAATGGGTGGTTTAGGGTAGTAAAACAAATTTTTAGGGGGGGGGGGAGCAGCCGCTAGAAAATCCTATGATAAGACTAGGGTTATGCTAGCTCTGATACCAAATGATACCAGAACTAGTAGGAAAAATAGTGAAAACACAAAATCAAACTTTATTGATAGGGAAATATGGATATAACACAACACTAACGAAAAATGGAAATATAATCACAATTCACTTTCCGATTAGGACCGGAAGAGAAGATTCGAGGGTGTTAATGGTGTCTGTAAGGTGACAAGAGAGAAAGGGGAAAGGGTTGAGTGACGTTGGGTAGTTGGGAAGTTTGGGGAAGTGCGAGGGGATGGCAGAAAGGCTGGTGCCGGTTGTTTGGGCAGCAGGATCGACGATTGAACAGTAGTTTGCGGGGCTGGACAACAGGTGGGTGTCTGGAAAGTGGGCTGGTGCCAGTTGGGCAAGACTTGGAGTGGCATGTGGCTAACGGAAGTGGAATAGGAGGGCATGATAGCAAAAAAGGAGGAAGATAGACATCACCTTGGAGTTGGATACAATCAAATCACCAATACCTCTTCGGATACAACCAACAAAAGGGAAAAACACTTCACACAAGAATCAGAAATCAACACACAGTAAAATAACTAACCCTATACTCAGAAACAATCACTTAAATAGACCTAGCTAGGAGGGAAACAAGAATGAAAAGACAACGAGAAAGGAAGGAGAAAAGGCTTGACAATAATGCCACCTTCCCCAATTGCCTACTCGATCCAAGCGGGAGATGTGAAAGGGAAAGCTGCACGAGCTGTTGGATGCCGCTCGACACACTTGGAAGTCTGGACTGGGCTCCCCCGAATCGGTTCTCATGTCAGGCTTTGTTTCCGACATCCGTGTAGGAAACTAACGAACTCGCATCAATGCAGGATATCCCGCTTTGGCATCCACACGAGGAAGCCCGTCGTCATCTTGTAGATGTTTAAGGTCAGTCTTCCCGATATTCCTTTCATTTCCTGTAACATGCTAGCTTGAGGCACCATAATCTCGTACCCTGCGGGAATGTCTATTACATCGAAGTCACTACCTTCTAGAACAACTACTGTTACCTCACTTGGAATCTCTATTTTGGGGTCAACTGGAATTGATGACGTGTCTTTATCGTTGGCTAAGAATTGAGATTCCTCTCTGAAGTCTGCATCTTTCAGCTCACCATTTATCTCCTCAATTGGAAGCTGCTTTTTTGCTTTCTATTCAACATCTCCAGTAACTCGTGATCCTTCTTAGTAAAGGCCACTCTTGTCTCTCTTGTCCTTTGCTACCATCATATTTGCCTGGCAGCCACCTTTTTGGCCTCCATAGCTATGACCACAACCTCTAAATTGTATACTTCCACCTGTTTTTCTCTTTGGGCGGCTTTGGACAAGTTTTGCCAGGTATCCCATTTCTCTACAGCTTTAGCACTTGCGGGTTTCCCCCTAGGCATGTCATATTTGAGCTCGAGGCAGTCAAAGCTGATCCCGTACCTGGAAGTCCACTCGGTTCAAAGTGTGGCCTCATGCAACTCTCCTATATCATTGCGGTGATGACCTCATCCAATTTTGGAATTGTTGCCTGGGTAGATCTTCTTGATCAAAGGTTGGGTTCAGATGAGTTTCATATGTGCAAAGATCTCCCCCTTCTTGCACCCCAGTTCACCACAGCTCGTCATTAGTGAGAAGTGAGCAAGATATTGCTATAGCCGCTCTAGTTCTATGGAGTACACCTGAATTGATCTATCACTTTGAATCACTGTCTCTATCTCACATTGAATCTGGAACACTCTCATGAGATTCTCAACTCCAGCATAGGTCTTCTTCAGCTTTGCCTAGATGTCTTTATATTTCGAATTCCATCCACGAATGAGACAATCGATGGAACCTTCGAATTGAGTAGTCAGGTGTAAATCAATGCGTTTGCGGTCCTCTACTCATCCCTCTCAACATTGCCACTCTTTGCCTCGACCTCCGTTAGGTATCATTCTAGTCTCTTCCTTACTTGATCAGTCTCAATTCAATACGACCACTTTAGATATGTGGTCGGTTCATCAAGCTTCAGATTCACAGGAGGGAGATCTAGTTTCACCTGCGTCAGAGCATGTGTTGAGGCAATGACTCCCGTTGAGACGCTAACTCCCTATATGAGTCCGATCAAGACCTTCAGAATTTCAGAATCTACCTTCCAAAAAAGTTTCAATCCTTTACCTCTGGCACTTTCCCTGTCTCTTGACATCTTCAATCACAAGGATAATCTAGAATACACAGAACACACGACTTCTTGTCTACAGTTTGTGCGATCCGCTTTGCCTTAACCTGCACAAAGCCGCAACCTCTTTTTCCCGCATGCAAAACTACAGCCGCTTCGATCCTTTTTCTCCCTGCCAAGACCTTCAGAATTTCAGAATCTACCTTCCAAAAAATTTTGAATCCTTTACTCTGGCACTTTCCCTGTCTCTTGACATCTTCAATCACAAGGATAATCTAGAGCACACAAAACACGTGACTTCTTGTCTACACTTTGTGCGATCCGCTTTGCCTTAACCTGCACAAAGCCGCAACCTCTTTTTCCCGCACGCAAAACTACAGCCGCTTCGATCCTTTTCCTCTCTGCCATCAAGTGGAACTCCATAAACGATGCCCTGCTCCGCTGCCTAATTAACTCCCAAGCCTCAATTCCACCATTTCGTACGTAGCAAACTCGTCGTTCCCTTCTTAGTTAGCGTGAGAATAAACGGTTGGATGGAGAAAATTTTATCTAAACATTTTCATTACTAAAAAAAATCTTATATAATTAGAAGCCGTACAAAACATAAAAGTTACATTATATATACAAAATTTTAATTTACAGAATTCATTTAGATTTAAAACTTTCACAATCAGTTCAGATTTAAAACTTTTGCAACTTCTAGAAATATAAAATTAAAATGGTGTACCTATATCTCTGGGTTTTTTGTTGTCTGTAAGCATGATCTCTAGGATCCATCTACTCTAAATAAAATTTTTCTTTAAAGTTTTAGTAACTGGAGATATGACTTAAACGACCCAGTTGGAAAATGTCTCTAAATTATAATAATTCATATTTTATGACATTAAATTAGTAAATTTTCAGTTTTATAAAAAACTAGTGACAACTGTAAAATGAGAATATAAATAAGATAGTTTTATTGTTACTTTCATTTATTTCATGTCCAACATCTGTCAATGGAAGTCATCGTCTATATGTGTACTAAAGATACACATTTTCTAAAAAATCACAAAAAAAGATAGGTAATAATTTTCATTTTTTTATGTAAACGCGTACATTGCTTCTCCAGCCAGTACCACAAAGCAGTGACCACATTTAAATTTCTATATGCTATTTTATGTTTTATTTAAAATTTGTTTTATCCAATTTCAACATTTTTTTTAAAAAAAATCTTTACATTTAAAAAAAAATCATAAAAACACTGATAATATTTGGAATAGATTTCATAAATAAAAAAAAAAACTATTACAAAGTAAAAACATGATTACCCACTTAGTATGGTCAGATGTCCTTTCTAAAGTTAATTTATTCTTTTGATGTATCTTTAATAACATATTGGATTTAATTAGCTTCTACTATATTTTTGTCTATCTTTCATAACAGAATCACTTGTAATTTATTTGCTTTAAGTTAGCATTTGTTATTTCATATAAGTAATTTGCTAACAAATCCTTATTAATATTCATACTAACTCTTGCATCAACTTATATTGATATATATACAATAATATATTACAATTCAATCAAATAAATATTTAGAATTTTGATTAACTTTCTTAAAATGGTGTACTAGAGTTATACAAGAATCATAATTTTGCTTTTAAACTTGGTTCTCTTAAATTTTTAAGTTAGTTTAACATGAATTTGCGAAGAAACAACAATTAAATACTGAAATCGGATTTCATACCCTGAAAGTCCTCCTTCACAGCAAAATTGTTTGTTTTTTTTCCAGCCACCACACCGAAATCCTAGAACATTAACAACAATTTTAAAAAACATGACTTCAGGGTTTTATGATATTTTTCAATAATATTGCAGAAATCATAAAACATAGAACTCTATTTCGGTTTTGAATTTCTTACCTAAAGATGAAGAAATCCAATTTTTCTCTCTTTGTCAACTATTTCCTCTAAAGCTCTAACAATAATTTTGCAAAAACTTAGGAGTTTTAGACTTTAGGGTTTTTCAATTTTCAACGGAATTAGCTTTAGCATTAAGGGGGAAGATGCATTAAAAAAAATTCTAACTTTTGGTTTAAAATTGCTTTTCTAAAGATGCCAGCCCCCCACCATTTTCTCGTTGTCTTATCCTTCCGCTTGCTCAAGTTTATTTGCTTAAGTTGCTTCCATACAAGTAACTTACACGTCCGTCTTCATAGTAACTATTTTATGAACTTATATTAATATATGTATGATAATATATTATAATTTGATCTAATAAATTTTTAGAGTTCTCCTTCCTAAAATTCAATCTAAACACCGTCATTGTCGGTCCCAAGCCCGGAGGTGAAAATTGGAGGGTTGCGTTAGGTATACTCGACAACCACCGTAAAATATGTCGAAAAAAAAATCATGACATGAATCTTTTTTATCATTGTGTAAGTGTTAGGGCGTCCCCTAGAAGCGTCGCGCTGTATAGACTGAATACAGTGAAAAGTGCGCAAGAGCTGCTATACCGACGCCCGGGTGTAGTGTTAAATAAGCAAAGGTTCTCACATTACGGATGAATGCGAGTAAAAAAGTTAGTTCATGAACCTAATGAAATTAATATTAGGATAAGATCTTGGAATATATTTACTCTCAATTATAAATTAATAGAATTAGTTGATATTATTTTTCATAGAAAAATTAATATCTTATGTATTCAAGAAATTAAATGGGTTGGAGAAAAGGTTAAGGAGATTGATAATTTAGGTTTTAAACTTTTGTATTCTAGCAAGAGTCGCACTAGAAATTGTGTATGTGTAATTATAGATAAGAGTTTGAAAGATAATGTTGTAAAAATTAATAGAGTTGGAGATAACATTATAGCCCTTAAAATTATCATTGATACTAAGATTTTTAATATTATAAGTGTTTATGCTCCTCAAATAGGTTAAGATATAGGGTCTAAAGATAAATTTTGGAATGACTTAGAAAACTTAATACAAATGATACCTCTTAAAGAAATTTTTTTTTTTTTAGGAGATTTAAATGGACATGTCGTAGAGTGGTAGAAGACTTCAGAAATGCTCTTGGTGGCTACAGTTTTGGAGTAACTAATGAAGAAAGTAGAGTTATTTTAGGTTTTGCTTTAGCGTATGATTTTGTTATTACTAATACTTTATTCAAGTAAAAAGATGAGCATCTTATTACCTATAAGAGTGGATCTAATAAAACACAAATTGATTATTTTCTTATGAGAATAAGAGATCGTCGAGATTGTAAAGATTGTAAATTCATTCCAAGGGAGAATTTAAGTTCCCAACATCGTTTATTAGTTCTAGATTTTAAGACGAAGAGTTGTAAAATAAAGAATACTGAGACTCATTATCGTAGAATTAGATGGGGGAACCTACAAGACACAAATAAAATTATTTTTATGAGTAAAATCAAGATTTCAAAATTTGGGATGTTCATGATGAAACAATTGTTATGTGGGTTAAAGTAATCAATACTATTAAATAAGTATCAAAAGAGAATCTAAATATTTTTTTTTTGATAAAAATAGTTGGTGGTTGAATAATAATGTGTAAGAAAAGATAAAATATAAGAAGTTATGTTATAAAAATTGGTTTAAATGTAAAAGCTTAGAGAACTGAGAAAACTATCAAACGGCCCGTAGAGAGTCAAGAACAATCTGTGACGCCAAAAATTTTGTTTTTAATGGTCTACTAAGGAGGGTGAAAAATATATGTATAAACTAGCCAAACAAAGAGAAAAGAAAAGTAAAGATCTAACTCAAGTAAAGTGTATTAAATATGAAAATCAAAAAGTACATTTCTTAGAAAAAGATATTCAACATAGGTGTGTGAGTTATTTTGATAAACTTGTTAATAAAGTGTCTGAAAATACAATTGACCTTAGTGATCTTAATATCTTGAATAATAATTAAATGTTTCATTTTTACCGCCACATTAGTAAAAAAAATTGAGGAGACTTTAAAGAAAACCAATGGTGGAAAGTCTGTAGAACCTGATGATATCCCAATTGAACTGTGGAAATATTTAGGAGATTTGGGAGTTTCTTGGCTTACTAAGCTCTTTAATATTATTTTAAAAACTAAAAAGGCGCCTAAGGAGTGGAGAAAGAGTATTTTGGTCCCCATTTTTAAGAATAAATGGGATGCAAAAGAGTGTGCAAATTATAAAGGAATTAAGTTGATGTGTCATACTTTAAAGTTATGGGAGAGGGTAATTGAACATATGTTAAGACGCATGACAAAGATTTCTCATAATCAATTTGGATTTATGTTGGACAGGTCTACTATGGAAGCTATACATTTATTGAGAGGTTTGATGGAGAAGTTCATAGATAATAAGGAGAATCTACATTTGATTTTTATTGATTTAGAAAAAGCTTACGATAAGATTCCAAGAGATATCCTTTGGAGAGTTCTTGAGAAGAAAGGTGTTGATATGACATATTCAAGTCATTAAAGATATGTATACTAGAGTTGTTACTTGTGTTCAAACTGAAGGAGAATTTACCAAATATTTTTCTATTTCTGTTGGATTACATCAGGGATCGGCTTTAAGCCCATATCTTTTTGCTTTAGTTATGGATGGTCTTAATGGACATCTACAGGAGGATGTACCTTGGTATATGATTTTTGCTGATGATATCCTTCTCGTGGAGAAAACGAGAAAAAAAATCCAAGAAAAACTTGAATTATGGAGGTCTACGTTGGAGTCTAAAAGCCTTCATTTAAGTAGAACTAAAACTGAACACATGGAATGTAATTTTAGTAGTAGTAGCTCTAATGACAGAAGTGTGACATTGGGTGATCAAATTATTAAAAGGTGTGAACCATTTAGATATCTTGGGTCCGTTGTTCAAAGCGATGGTGATATAGATGGGGATGTTAATAGTAGAATTCAAGTTGGTTGGTTGAAGTGGAGGAATGATTTGGGCCTTTTGTGTGATAGAAAAAGTGCCGCTTAAACTGAAAGGAAAATTTTATAAGACGGTGGTGAGACCTGCAATGCTCTATGGCGCTGAATGTTGGCTTTACATTATAATAAGTTAAGTGTTGCGGAGATGGGAATGATTAGGTGGATGAGTGGCTTTACATTTAGAGACAAAATGTGAAATGAATATATCCGTGATAGGGTTGGTGTAGCTCCTGTGACGGACAAAATTAGAGAAAGTCGTCTTAGATGGTTTGGTCACATTAAACGTCGACCATTAGATTCGACTTGTGTTAAGAAAGACAGAGGTAGACCTAGGAAGACTTGGGCTTATTGTATAAAAAATGATTTTAATTTACTAGAACTAAATGAAAATATGACACTAAACAGGACGCAATGGAGAAAAAGGATTCATGTAGTCGACTCCACATAGTGGGATTAAGGCTTTGTTGTTGTTATTGTTATTCCTAAAATTCTTTTTGGCACTTGAGTTAGAAGCAACTTAACTATGTTTTTAAACTTACAACAACAACAAGCCTTTATCCCTTTAAGAGGGGTCGGCTACATTAATCGTTTTTCTCTATTGTGTCTTATTGAATTTCATAATTTCATAATTCTAATAAATTAAGATAATTTTTTATGCAACATGCCGGTCTTTATAGATTTATAATTGACAAACTTAGGGTTTTTAAATTTTTAATTTACTTTAAAATAAATTAGTGAAGAAACCAACAATTAAATATCGAAATTAGACTTCATGCTTGAAAATCCTCCCTCAAAGCAATTTTATTGTTTTCAATCAACACCCCAAAACCTTAAAATTTTAACAACAATTTTTTAAAATAAAATATAACTTAGATTTTCTGGATTTTCAACCCAATTAGCGCATTAGGACGAAGATACATATAAAAAAAAATCTAATTTTCAGTTTAAAATTTGTTAACTAAAGTTGTATGCCACGCCAACTGTTTCCTCGTTGCCTTGTTTTTTCCTGTGCTCGAAGCTTGCGGATGCTCGCTCAAGCATATCTTGGGCTTGGAAAGCTTCTCACGCCCTGGGAAAAGCCGCTTGGTTTCCCCCCTTCTTTTACTCTTGTGCTCGATCTCCCTCCTTTACTGTCAATTGTTGACACATCAAGAAGGCTTGTGCTTCAGATGTTGAATCGCTCTCTTGAGCTTCTCACGCACACCTACCCTGCTCGACTAGCGTTTGTGTTGTCTTGCACGCTATACCCAGTCTCTGCACTTTTTCATTGCATAAGAGACACGATTCTCCCTCTCACAGTGATTCTCGCTCGACTGCCCAAAATCTGCTCCTCCTTTGCCTCACTTACTCTCGCTCCTCTCCTGTTGTATCACGTGTTTGCTTCAAATGAGGGAGATGAGCCTTCGATTAATAGCAGTGGGCGGTGAGTCTCATTCGAACGACTATTGCTTCACAGGTATCGTGAGTAGGCAATTTCATTTATTTAATTAACTTAATTAATAAAAAAATTATTTTTACAATTTCTCATGGTTCTGCTGCTTTTATTGTGCAGTTGCCTGGCTATTTCATAAGTTCATATCAAACTTCCAAGTATATTTAGTTTTTGCCTTTGTAATTTATGATTTAATTGTTTAGATTTTCTGATTAACGTTCCTATATTCTTAGGTGCTATTCATGATATCTAGGGAGCCAGCTCCAATGCTTGAGGATAAAGAGAAGTGGTATGCTTGTTACTATTTTTTTTTTTTTATGTTATGTCGCATGCCTTCATTTTTTATCTTTTGTTTCTACATGCGGATATCATATAGATATATTCTGCGGATTTTTGTTACTAGTTGTAATTGTGCTATTTTGGTTTAGTTTTGGATTTGGACATTCCACTTTTCATTTTGACATCTTTAGATTGTGTTACTTAACCTTCCTGGATTGTCTTTTGTCTTTTTGGTTTAGTTTTGGATAAAGCAAAGTGATATGCTTATATTACTAGTTCTTTTAGCAATTATATATTCTCACATGTGAAATCTGCATAGAATTTTATATCTTCTGATTCTTACGTAATTGCCATGCTTAATAGAGTTTTGTTACTGGTTGTAGTTGCACCTGCACCATTGTCCTTGATAGTATTGTATTATGCATCTTTGCCAATTGACGATGGTCTTTTTTCAAATAATGAAAGATTTGGCATATCAGTCTATTATCTGATGGGCATTATATTTTCTTAAGCACATTCTTAGTGTGCTGCACTTAACCTTCCTGGATTGTTTTATTTATTTATTTTTTTGGGTTCATTTTTCAAATGATGAAGCTAAGATGACACTTCACAACATTTAAATCTCTGACTCTGGTGATTCCTACAAAGCTTGACTATGTAGTTTTCTCTTTGACTCTAAAATCTAACTTTCTGTCTAGTGAAGCCACCATGTAAACTGAGCTTTTTTGTAGTTTGGTTCTTGTTATTGTTTGTCTTCAAAAATCCCTGTGCTGTAGTTATAATTATCTTTTGCATTCCATTTTAGGTCTCTACTTTTTCATGATTTTATTGCAAAATGCTTGACCAAAGATCCACGTCTGCGTCCTCCTGCTACTGAAATGTTGAAGGTATGACAATATTTCTGAATTTGATTTGCGCACATTTAACATCTCAGAGATGTTGATGTCATTTTTTTCCTTGAAAATTTGTTTTTAGATAGTGTTTTGCTTTCTCAGTCTTTTTGAAACCCTGCTTTTTATTTAATGCTCATCATACATAATGCCTCTTTAAGTCTTTAACTCCTTTTTTAATATGCATATATTAGCTTATCGATGATTCTAGGCTTCAATACAAGCAGCTGCTACTTTTTGTGTTTACAAAGCATATGTATTTGGTGTAATGTTAAATCTAATTTTTGTGAGCTTGCCCAGCTAATACTTCTTCCAAGTAAAATGTTCTCAAATTTCAATTTCAATTTCCATTTCCATTCACAATTTATTAATTTAATTTTTGAAAAAACTGAAAAGTTTCCATGCAATGTTGCGGTAATGTTATCTGCATCGACCCCAACCAATCACCCTGGTGGGATTTTGTGCAATAAAAGTAGCCTTTTTATTTAGGTACACTAAAGCGTTTAAGTGAAAATGCTTTAGTGAAAATAAGTGGAATAACTGAACTATGGAACAAGAAAAATCAAAGACCCTACCACCCCAGCCTCTTCGTTTTTCCACATGAATCAACTATCTATTTTATTTGTGGGTTTTTTGAAGGATTTTTATTATGGTTAATCTATTACAAATTAACTTCATTATTATTTTGTGTGTTTCTATTATATGGGATTGCCTGATTCATTTTCTCGAGAGCTTGTTCATGTATGAACAAATCATGCGTGGGTGATTAGATGAAATGAATTGCTGAATTTTTTTTTAAATTATTTTTTAAGTATTTCTATCTTTCACCAACTTGCTAAGTTCGTCCAATGGTAATTATTGGGTTAGATCATAGTGGTGTGATAATGCTTGAAAACAATCCATCTACAAAGTAATTTGATCTTTAATTCATCTTTTTTCGTTCATGGACCCATTAATTTTCTTTTTCATTGCAGCACAAATTTATCGAAAGGGGTCACTGGGGAGCTTCAAAGATGCTGCCAATGATCAAAAGGGCTCGGCAGATTAGGTCAGCAATGGCCGCCCAAGCCCAAGCCCAAGTCCAAGCCCAAGCCCAGGTTATAATCTTTGTTATAGATTTATTGTTTGCGTTTGAGGACTCAATTTGTACTTAAACGACATGGATGCAATATAGGCAGCAACGATTGATAAATCAACAATTATAAATAGAAGTTACGGAGACACTGTTCCTTCAAAACCACAAAAAACTCCGGAAGGAGTACATAAAGTCCCTGAAGGCTGTGATTCGAGTCAATTAACCAATTACACTGAACTGGATTCTGCAAAAAACATCGGTATACTTCTTACATACAAAATTTCCTTTGTCTGGAATCCAACACATAAATATCCCTTGTAATTGAATGTTTTGTCAACAGATCCACTGCATAGCTTGTAGACTAACTTTTAAAATCGTTTTGTCTAGTTTAGTTCCAGGAATATCACCTTTTGTGGCTCCTAGTGCAGGTGGTGTGTCCTGTATCGGCATTTGCTTTGGCAGTCATGCCTTGGATTATTACCTTACTATGTTAAATGAATAATTTGTTGACTTTTGGGCCATTTGGGTGATGTATTTTTTTTTATGCTATCTTGACTTTTACTTGGAGTTACTGTTCCATTATATACAATTTTTTGGATTAAGAATTGAGCAACTCCAAAAGTAGCCAACCATAGCAAATTAGATTTTTATTTATACATAACTTTGAGGCATGTGTAGGAAATTTTTGTTTAATAAAATTTTAAAGTTCTTTGAGGAGTCTTTTTCTTTTCCGTAGAGTAAAAGAGATTGTAGTGTATTATGCCTTTAGTAGGTTGTTTGGCTATCTGTAAAATAAATGTAGAGAAATTATTTTTTCTGTTTGGATTATATGCACGTAAGGTAAAAATATAGTGTATTCAAAATACTTGAGCTTGATTGGTTGTCTATAAAATAAATATTGATATATTATTTTTAATATTTATTTAAAACTTGTAATAAAATACAATTAAATTAATATACCATATTGATATGTCATTAAGAATTTTTTTATCATCAAACATGAATCCTGATGCATTTTTAATAAATAATATTTTAAATTCAAATTTAGGATCATCCTGACTCTGATTGCAACAAGTACATAGTTAAATTGACTATCTCGATAAGACGAATCTAATGATATCAAAGTCGGTCTAATCCGACTCGAGTCTAGAACAGATCAAGTTGTAATTAGTTTCCATTTGGTACATGTAATGTTTAACTTAAAATTTTATTTGCAAGCGTGTGTGCATGAAAAATGAGTTTGAGTCAGTCAATTGCATCAATAAATAATATAGACAATCAAATTTATTTTTGGTGCAACTTGCGATGTAATCATGTACCTTATTCACTTGTTATCCTATCGATTAGGAACTACTGATATATGAAAGCTGATTATGTAATCATGTCGAATGATAATAAGTTAAATGATGAAAGTTGATTATGTAATCCTCTCTTTAAACCTTGATCTTTGTATATTAAGCAAACAGCACACTTCCAAACCATGTTGTAGAGCTACCAACAACTCCATACAAGAGAGGGCAATGATTAATTAAATCCGAATAAATTAATAAAAAAACTAACCACAAAAAATTCTAAATGAACCAAACCATGCTTTTTCTACTGTTTTTAGTGCTTTCTAGACAATTTGAGTTCGCACAACAGGTGAAGTCCAGCGTCCGCCTCATAGATCAGAAAGTCGAGCCTCGTCTCCCTCATAAAGAGATGTCCATGGTCAGCTAGTCGTGGCTAGCAATCTCGGGGTCATGCTGGTAAAGGGGGAAAATATTCTCGGAGTCTTATTAGGATGTCGTCACTAAAGAGATAAAATATGAAGCCCACGCGCAAGAGAAAACAGCTGCGCGAAGTAGAAGACAGTCACACGAACTAGATGATGCCTGCCAAGGAGAAACACGTTGAGTTTGTGTTTTTTGCTCTTTTTGGCTGAAAAGATATTGCCGCAGAAATGGCCTAGGCGGGATTCTCCAAATACACTAAAATTTTACTCTGTTTTTTTTTCATTTTAATCAAACACATAAATATTAAAATACATGTATTTATTTTACTTTACATCCTAAATTCTTTAAACCAAAGAACCCCTTAATCTTTTCTCTGCTTGGTTAGATGTTGATTTCTTTTAGGGTGGTATAAGTGCAAATTTCAAACTTCCGGGGAAATTTATTTCCTTATTTTGGCAAAAGACTTGAATTTTCTTGACTTGGTGAAATTTTCTTTGTTCTCTTTTCTATATAATTTGTGATTGGTTTCACAAGCGTGTTTGATTCTTGTCACATTTGTTTCAATTAGATTTCAATTGTGGTGTGAATTCCAATTGAGCTATGGATTTTTGTTATTTTAAATTCTTGTTGAACTTAATAGATCTCGGTGACTTCTAAATTATTGTTGAGCTATATTCTTCATATTCTTAGGTTTTTATCAAAAGTTAGGAAAAAATTATTTGATTGGTAGTGTTTTGAACTAAAAAACTTCGATCTGATTTTAATTTTCTTGTGTGCATGGCATCATTAGTTGCATTATAATTTAGGAATTCAAGATTGTAAATCCTGCTTAAAATTATTATAAATTCTTATTTGCACCATCATAATTAAAACTTGGACGCTAAGACATATTCAACAAAAAATATAAATGATGTACTTTAAGCAAAATTGAGTTGATTTTGATTATAGAAAATATTAAGGCGACTGTTATGAGGTCAATTTTAGCGTATGATTTTTTTTTTGCTAATACTTTATTCAAAAAAAAAGATATGATCATATTATTGTTTATAAGAATGATCTAATAAAACACAAATTAATTATTTTCTTACGAGAAGATGAGATCGTCGAGAATGTAAAGATTGTAAGGTCATTTCAAGCGAGAATTTAATTACTCAACATTGATTATTAGTTCTAGATTTTAAGATGAATAGTTGTAAAATAAAGAATTCTAGGAATCATCGTCGTCGAATTAGATGGGGGTACCTAAAAGAAATAAAATTATTTTTAAGAGTAAAATTCAAGATTTCAAAATTTAGGATGTTCATGAAGAAACAAATTCTATGTGGGATAAAGTAACAAACACTATTAAATAAGTGACAAAAGTTGTACTTGAAGAATCAGAAGAAAAAGTTTCTTTTTAATAAAAATAGTCAATGGTGGAATAGTAATGTGCAATAAAAGATAAAATATAAGAAGTTATTTTATAAAAATTGGTTTAAATGTAAAAGTTTGGAGAACTAAGAAAAATATCAAACGACCTGTAGAGAGTCTAAGAGAACAATTTGTATGCTAAAAATTCTGTTTTTAGTGATTTTTATAATATATTAGATACTGAGAAGGTTGAAAAATATGTGTAAACTAGTCAAACAAAGAGAAAAGAAAAATAAAGATTTTACTAAGTAAAGTGTATTAAAGATGAAAATCAAAAAGTACTTTTCTTAAAAATAGATATTCGAAATAGGTTGGCAAGTTATTTTGATAAACTTTTTAATCAAATTTCGGAAAATACGATCGACCTTAGTGATCTTAATACCTTTAATAATAATAAAGTATTGCATTTTTACCTTCTCATTAGTAAAAGAGAAGTTGATGTGGCTTTAAAGAGAGCCAAGGGTGGAAAGTGTGTAGGAATTAAGTTGATGTGTCATACTTTAAAATATTTAAGTGTGAAAATATTTAGGAGATTGGGAGTTCCTTGGCTTACTAAACTCTTTAATATTATTTTAAAAATTAAAAAAAATGTCTAAGGAGTGGAGGAAGAGCATTTTGGTCCCCATTTTAAGAATAAAGGGGATGCACAAGAGTGTGCAGATTATAGAGGAATTAAGTTGATGTGTCATACTTTAAAATTATGGGAGAGGGTAATTGAACATAGGTTAAGACGTATTACAAAGATTTCTTATAATCAATTTAGATTTATTTCGGACAAGTCTACTATGGAAGCTATGCATTTATTGAGAGATTTGATGGAGAAGTTCAGAGATAATAAGTAGGATCTACATATGATTTTTTTTATTTATTTAAAAAAAGCTTACGATAATGTTTTGAGAGATATCCTTTGGAGAGTTCTTGAGAAGAAAAATGTTGATAGGACTTATATTCAAGTCACTAAAGATATGTATACAAGTGGTGCTTTTACTTGTGTTCGAACAGAAGGAGGATTGACCAAATATTTTTCTATTTCTGTTGGTTTACATCATAGATCGGCTTTAAGCCCTTATCTTTTTGCTTTAGTTATGGATGGTCTTACTGGACACTTACAGGAGGTTGTACCTTGGTGTATGTTTTTTGCTGATGATATCCTTCTCGCGGATAAGATGATAGAAAAAGCTCAGGAAAAACTTGAATTATGGAGGTCTACCTTGGAGTCAAAGGCCTTAATTTGCGTAGAACTAAAAATAAATACATGGAATGCAATTTTAGTAGTAGTAGCTCTTGTGATAGAAATGTAACTATGGGTGATCAAATTATTAAAATGTGTGTATGCTTTAGATATCTCGGGTCTATTGTTCAAAATGATGGAGATATTGATGGGGATGTTATTTGTAGAATTCAAGTTGGTTGGTTGAAGTAGAGGAATTCTTTGGGCCTATTTTGTGATAGAAAAGTACTGCTTAGATTGAAAGGAAAATTTTATAAAATGGTGGTGAGACCTGCAACGCTTTATGGCGTTGAATGTTGGCTTTTAAAAGAGAAGTATAAAACTAAGTTAAGTGTTTTCGAGATGAGAGTGATTAGGTGGATGGGTGGCTTTACACTTAGAGATAAAATGCGAAATTAATATATCCTTGATAGGGTTGGTGTAGCCCCCGTGACAAACAAAATTAGAGAGAGTCGTTTTGGATGATTTAGTCACATTAAATGTCGACCATGTGATGATCTGATTAGAAGAGTAGATGTTTTAGATTCGACCTATGTTAAGAAAGGTAGATGTAGACCTAGGAAGACTTGGGCATATTGTATGATAAAATGATCTTAATTTTTTAGATTTTAAATGGAAATATGACACTAAATAGGACGCAATGGACAAAAAGGATTCATGTAGCCAACCTCACTTAGTGGGATAAAGTTTTTGTTGTTGTATTCATTAGAAGGAATAATATTAGAGAATTTGATAATTTAGCATCTATTTGAATATTATAATATATTTGATTCCCAATAAAATGAAATTTCTAAAATGAAATTAATTGGATATGTTCAGTCATTTTGCAGAAGATTTATTGTTAAGTCCACAATTTTGATTTGAAACATAAACTTAAACATGATTGTATGTTATTTCATGAAATTATATGATTAGTTTAAGAACTAATTAGAATGAATATGATTTATCTGAACATTATGCATGGCATACACTTTTTATAGTAAATTATTATCTTTATCTAAATTATTATGTTACCATTATCTGTTTAAGTAATGGTTTTTGGTGATAGATTTGTGATGAATTAAGCTATAGCTCACCAAAAATGCTTACAAAAGGCTTTTTATAAATTATTAGTATTGAGGAATTTTAAAATCATTTTATTAGAATTTTCACACATATGATTAATATGTCTAAAGAAAAATTAATGTCATCTTCTTCCAAGCATTTGATATGCAGACTGGCACAAGAAATATGTATGGTTAATTTTATCTTATTGAAGTAATTATAGTTAATGAATATTCTTTTGAGGATGTCTAAGATATGTAAGATGATTTATAGGAACTCCAGAGATGTTTTATGCTTTTGCATGATAAATTTATAGTAAATGATTCATGGATTACATTGTTGGAAGCATAATAGCCTTGCCCTAGTTTTTAAAATCCTTTGTGGCTCGTATTGTTGGCAGTAGTGTATCATGCATTGATTTTCACTTTGCTGTTTTCAGTCTTCTGATTAATGTAACCTTTTGGTGTCTGCATATGCCTGGTTAAGCAGTGTGCTGATTTCTCAGGTTAGTTGAGTGGCATCTTCTGTCTTGGTACTGCCTATATTTATCAATCACAACAGGCCAGCTAACTTAATGTTGCTGGTTCTCCTTAAGCTTAGGGGAAAATTTGTAAAGCATGGCCCCTGATCCCAATTTGTAATCACAACTATTCTTTTTGATTCTTTCAACTAAGGACCGTTCCGTAAATCCCTAAAGTTATAATGACAAGAATTAACAAAGTTTATCACCATTCACCCCATACATCAGCAAATTCTATATGTGTATGTCTAAAAATGTTTTTGTTTTAAGAAATAGAAAAGCCCAAATACTAAATGGACCTCGTGGGATTAATGGTTCAAGCCCATCAACCATGGCCTTAATGGTTTGGTGCTGATTAGACCAATAGTACTCGTTAACCATATTTTTAGAGGTGACTAGATACAAAATTTCATGTTGACCAGCAGAACCCCACAAGTACCTCTAAAGCACGTCAACATTCACGCGATTTTCTTCAAACAGGCCCGCTAAGCTTAAGTCTTCAATTGAGCTCCTCCAACCGAGCTCTCACATTTTCTGAGTTTTTCTTCCAAGCTCGCATGTACTAATTGAACCCTCCTACCAAGCTCGTCGATAGCTACTTGGTTGCATCACCGAGCTCATCACTAAGCTCAATAAACAGTTCTTTGAGGCAGATAGAAGAGAACTCCATTCTATCAGCATGGTTATAATCATTTCTTAGCAGCATGATATCCATGCCAATTATCTTGTCAACGACGAGTCTACTCAAGCTCCGTTCTGTATAAACTGTAGTTTTTATTTTATTCCTTACGCCACTGTGCAGGCACATAAACTCAATGGTGTATGAGTAGGAAGTGAAAGAAAGGAAGAAGGAGCTCTCTCTCTTTCTCTAAAAAACCCCTCAGTTTCTTCTTACTTTTTTCACAGGGTCTCTCCCGGATCGTATGAGTTCACGAATTACAGGATCATATTTCCCGTCAGCATTCAACAATATGATTGTCATTTGCTTAATGAACTTCCTGTATATAGAGATTTTGCTGATGTTTATTTCATCATAGTGAGCTTTTCAGAAAAGGTGTTGATACGGTGAATGGTTATGTGAATGGTTATGAAGTCTGAAAATCTTATAGCTGCCATTATGAACAACTTTACAATAGGTTTAAGGATGGATAATTGACAATGAGGACTTGAAGTCATAGAAAATCTCAAACCTACATATTAACAAAACTTTACATTAGGTTGAAATGTGGCTATATCAATATTCCTTCTGAAAGATTTAGAATTTTGGTACAAGGGAGTTTGGGATACTTCGGGCTATTTTTTAGACTGTGTGTGCATGTGTTTCTTAAGTTTTAATTTACTTTATTCCCCAGAGGTGGAGCTTTTATTTTCCTTCCAATTTTGGAACTTATTCAAATATGTTAAGGCCATATACATTTTATTTGCTGTCTTGGTTTCAATTTTCTTGGGTTATGAAGCATTAAGCGAAGCACTGGCTTGTTTTTTTAGTAAATTTGATGCTGAAACATAACTGCGTATAGGTGATTATGGAACTGTAGTTGTTCATTCTGAAGGAGGATCCATTCGAGAAATTGGATCTCAGGATTCTAACAAACAGGACGTTTCACTTGATCAAAGTGATAGCGGAAGAGTTTTGAAGCATGATTTTGGAGGAAAGTCCACACAAATGTGGTATGCTGAAATCTTAGTTATGTTTTTTAATTTGCTTCCAATAATATTTTATCATTGACTTGAGTACTCGATAAAATAAAATGAAGAGGGTTCCTGTTACCAACTTTCTCTTCAATTCTCATACATCTCTACAAGCTGTTAAAGCTTAAATGATGGCGAATTATGCGGTCAGAAACATATCCATAGCTTTCCACTGATTCTCCAGGCCACTGAGTTACCCTCTCTACCTTAACACAATCAAACTAATCTTTTTTTTGTAGTATAAGGGGTGGCTATGGTAATCATGGATGAGACTCTCATATTGGTAGTTGCTACTATTGTTAGATTTACTGTTGTCAACATTTTCCAAGATCCAATCACTCGTATGAGTGTTAGTTGGGAAAAAATGGCTGCTCATAGTGGCTCAATATGTCTCAATCATTGCCTTCATCTTTTCTTTTGGTAGTCACTGTGGTTCAGTTTCCCTTTCCTATGAAAAATATGATTAAATATATCACAGTTGAATAATCCATTTCCTCATATTTATTACCCTTTGGTTCGGCTATATAGTTGCTACACATTTTAGATTTCAAATTCTCGTGCATATATGATAGTTAATCAATAACTATTTTTATCACTTACCACGACATCTTTTCAATATATTACTATTGTTGATGGATCTCTCCCTTGTATTTTCACAAAAGCATCGGTCCATCCATCCTCTACACTATTTTTTTATATGCTCCATAGTTTCATATATTCTGTTATTTTTGTATTGATGTCGTAGTTCTTATGTAACTTTTTATCCTTCTCACTGTACTTTTCATGTTCTCAGCACTGAGAAAATAGTTGGAATTGGTAGTTTGAGGCATTTGCTATTTTATTAATGCTACTTCCATTTTCTTTCCATCTATTATTGACCTTATCAACGACTATTTTCTATGTACACCATCTCCTACGTCCTCTTTTGTGCTTCATTCTTGCTTTTTCATTTGATTATAAAACCTTTGAGCATGGTAAACACCTTCATGGCTTCCTTCCTTCTATATCTTCTTCGGGTATTGCATATTTTGACTTGGTACACTTAAACCTAGGGTCTAAATCTTGTGTCCACTCATTTGATTTTCATCATTTTGTTTCTTTTATGGATGAAAGTTATTTGGGTTTATTTAGTGATTTGTTGCTTATAAGTTTTCTTTATATTTGCTAAGAACTAAAAAATTAGTATTCCACTCAAATTAAAACCCTACTTACGTATAATGCTCTAAAATAAATGCGATCTCCTTTTCGCTCATTGAATGCTGACAACCTTGTGCATCCCAGCAAAAAGGAGTGATTGAAGGAAAGCATCTATATCTTTTTGATGTTGCTTGCCCTTTATATTCACGTGCATGCTCCATGATAGTTTTAGGGAAATGTTGTTCATACTATTCACACAATTTGTTAGTTAATCAATCGCATGCCATCCATTTTTTTGGTGGCACTCTTTTTTAATTTTTTTAATCCACAAACTTCTATTTTGTGTCTTAATTCTGGAGTATTCATTATGTTTTCTTTGTTTGTTTTTTTTGTCTAGCACGTGATATACTTTGAGAGATGCCAATAAGTTTGTCTTCTTAAGCTATTTTTTCGTTTGACGACTCTATATGTTGCTCATTGTCACCTTTCATGAGGTGTTCCCTTCCATTCTGACTACCCTCCACGTTAGTTTGTCGTTCAATTGTTTATCCTCTTCTTTTTTTTATTTTTTTTTATTGTGTCTCGTCTCTAAAATTTTTCTGCATATAAATTTCTCTGTATCATCAGATTCGCTAAAGAGGAAAAGCAATTAGCTGAAAAGGACCGTAGACGCCTAAAGAAAAGAAATATGATAGGGGTGCTACTTTAAGATGGCTCAAGCCCAATCTTCAGGTCAACCTTTAGATGTCTTTAGCAATAATGTTCTTAAGGAGCATATGAGAGTTTGAGGGAAAACCTAGTCAACCAAGCAGTTTGCTTTCCTTGGGAACTGCACCGTTGTATTCTTGAAACTTCGATATGACGTCATGTGGATTCTATCAGCTAGCTTATAAGCATTCCAGCTACAATATCTGCTGCATCTCAAGCTTTGATTTGTTGTCGCAAGTATATTTTATTAATTTATGCTCCAAGGCAGTGTGGTAATCTAGACTTGATTCTTTTACTGACTTGTGATTTTCTTGTAAGCTGCAAATAGTTCATAAATAGTTAGTTGAAGAGAAGTCTATCCATTAATCGCCAAGCTTAATGGCTGTCTAAAGTGTTTTTCACTGAATTATTATACAGCAAGTAACTTATATACGTCTCTCACTGATTCTTTCTCGCTGGCTAGTTGAAACACTCATTACTTAGCCATGAATATCCCCTGTACCCTTAGATAAAAAGTCATTGTGTGCAAATGAATTTGCTCAAGCGCTCAAAACAGCCCTTGTTATTTGTACCTTCTTCTGTATCTGTGCTGCCGCCATCGCCATATTTCTCCATTGCTCTTGTTTCAAGCAGCTTGACATTCATAAAAATCTCAATTTCTATTAATCTTAAGCTATGCACTAGATGAATTTAATTTGCAAAACCGTTCCTTCTCATCTTATGCAAGATCTTATTGAAGATACTGAATATATATTGGGTAATGGTGTCAATGAACAAAGAAATGACCAAGTTGTTGGAGTTTGCATAAATTAAACAAGAAAATGATCTTTCATTTTTTATTTTGCTGCTATCTTGAAAGTGATACCTGTATTATCTTGCAATGTCAACGAAGCAATGTGGCAAGTTATGCCTGGTTGTGAGTAGTCTTGTGCTTGAAATTGCGAAAATGGTTATTTGATTTATGGTGTTTTTCAGGGTGGAAAATTCGACAGGTACCATTATTGGTATGCAGCCAGACACATTACAGATGGATGATAGCCAATCAACACAAGATTCGTCACCTCCAGATACAGGCAATGCTTCTCAGGTGAACGGCACTATCACCAATGCTGCAGCCGTGAGTACATTCAAGGCTGCTACCATTGGCCGGAAAGGTCTTTCAATACAAGATAAAGTATGCTGCTACGCCTTTCTTAAGCTAAAGCTTCTATCGCCCAAACTTCCTTAAAATGACACATTTCATGAAAACTTTCTATCAATCCTATTTTTGTAGCTATGGTCCATCTGTGCTGCTGGTAATACTGTACCCATACCTTTCCTCAAGGCAATTGACATTTCCCCTTTAGCTTTGGTATCTGACAACATAGTTGAGGATAGAGTTTCAGGAGTAAGCGGTAGTACTGCTTTAGAAGCGGTAAAAGAACTTTGTAGTGGTGATGGGCAGATGAAGAAAGGAAGAAGAGGAACAAACGAGGTTTTGTTAACTTCTGCGTTTCCTTTCCTATGTACCTAATATTTTTCTTTCTATTGAATTCCAATTACTCATCTTGTGTTAGGTGTCACTTCCACCTGGGGTTTATCAAAGGTTGACCACAAGTCCAACATTAATGAATTTAGCCCAAGCTTTAGCATACCACAAAACGTGAGTACCACAAATCATATATAGATCTCTAATTCTGATGGCTCAAGTTCTTTTAATGTGTGCAGATGCTATGAAGACATGCCTCTTCAAGAGCTTCAGGCAACACAAGAGCAACAGACAATTCAAAACATATGTGATACCCTCAGAACCATCTTACGGTTATAGGTATTTATTAATCAAGCAGAGGAACCAGGCAGCTTGGAAAGAGAGCAAGGTAAGGCATCCATGTAAGCCCATTTGGCTCTTTCTTTTCTGTGCTTTTTGGGGAACGTAAATAGGCATATGATTGATAAACTCATCCCTAATCATATTAGCTAAGTGAATTACTGAGTCCTTGTTTATGCCACGATCCACCTGGATTTTTTTTTTCTTAAATACAATAATCTATAGCTTAACCAAGACTTGCTTTGTATATGTATTTCTAAATTTTTGTGCCCAGTCTTTCTTGTAATATGATCTTCCTCCATTCCCTGTTCCAATCAGAAGTGCTTAAAGCTACATAAGTCCTAGGTCCTCGCTCTTGGGGAATATGAATTACTCCGAAACAATTTATGCATTGTATTGCTGGTTATAGTATATTCAAGATGAAAAATAAGCTAGGAAGATGAAATATTATGCATTATTAAAAGCCTTATGATGTACAGAGTTATTCATCTCCTGCAGAAAATCATTTGGATTACATATGTATTTATATTAATTAATGATTGCAGTTTTGAAGTAAATGTCCTATAAACAATTTATGTCATGCCCAATATTTCCTCGCATCACAAGGATAAGATTTTCGACTAAACAACATTGCATGGCTAAGTTAGTTGGGCTTCGTGCTGTTTCCATTCTATTTGAACATTGAGCAGGCGGATGGGCAAGGAGATGTGAAAATAAGAGTTCAAAGGCAAGATAATAAACAAAAATTAAATTTTGTGAAACTTTGTTAAATTTGTTCGTAGTGCAGGGCATGGGAAATCCGTAAAACAAGAGATTTTTTAAAGTTATAACTAACGAAGCATATAGAGGACAAACAGTGGTTGGGTAGGCGCACCATGTCTGTCATTTCTCACGTTAGATGACCAACTGTTTTAATAGTCCTTCCATTGTAATGAACTATAACACAAGAAGCTGAGAACAAGAAATGGTCGAGTAGGTGAGCCGTGTCTTTCATTATCTCAGGAGATGCCAAATTACTTTAGTGGCCCATTGCTTTAGGGCCCTGCATTTCATAGAAGTAGAGCAGCACCACCATCACGATATCATAATTGCTTCTAACAAGATGAAGAGAATATTTCTTACTGAAACCCTGGAACGTGATGGGACCCCTCTTCTGCATGTTTCAACATCCTTTTGCTTTTCATCAAACCCTTTCTGCACACAACTTGCACACTTTCTTTAGCTTCTGCTGCCATTGAGATGTTATCGCCTTGCTCCATTTATGCCTACTTTTTCTGTAAGTCTTTTATCTAACCTTGCATGTGTTGGCTCATGTGAATGCTTAAGAGGCAGAATATATTGTTATTATATGCATAAAAAAAATTTCATTTCCTCTCTGTAAAAAAGGGTCTCTAATAAAAAAAGGAAAGGTGGTTTATATACTTTGGCATAATTTGAAGTTATTTACTGGTAAATTCCTGATTAAACATGGCAGTATAAACAATGAGTAACCCTTTGATCTGGCATGTTCAAGGTTCTACTTACACGGTAGCCACGGAAGAACTTTTTAGCTAATTTGAAACAAATGATGATGTGCTTAGTGCTTACACACCTTGAGATGGTGAGTTTTTTAACATGATCTTAAGATTTTGTGCGGATTTACATAGAGATATATGGAGATTGAACTAGAAGATGAGGACAGTGGTTGAAACATTGTAGATGTTGCAGGAGAACTAGCATGTGCAAGGATAAGGTATTTAGTTGATAGCTGCAGCAGCAAACTGAGTCGGAAGAATGTATGAAATTTTTACCGCTGGAAAATCTAACATTACAAGACAAAAAATGGTTAGGTGAGTGGGTTATCTTCAGACTGAAGCTTTAGAACACTTAAACTTCTTTTAGTGCTCTGCTTGTATGAGGTAAATCCATCATTGTTAGCCTAGGATGGGAGCCTTATCAGAGCCAAAATGTAGGGTGGGTTATCTTTAGACTGAAGCTTTAGAACGCTTCAATTTCTTTTAGTGCTCCGCTTGTTTGAAGTAAATCCATCATTGTTAGCTTAGGGTGGGAGCCTTATCAGAGCCAAAATGTAGTTTTAAAATCGTATCCAAAGTGCTGTTTAATGTAGTTCCTGCACCATATTTTCAGAGGCACGGAGAAAAGGTCCAACGGGTGGATCTAAGGAGGGCATGGGATCAAACAAGTAAAATTCATGTTCAAAGCTTTTGGGAAGATGCCTTGTTTGAGGGTAATCCACTCTATGCTTAAAATAGGATTCGTCATGAACCGAGAAATCAAGTTCTCAACCTGCTTGATAAATGATGGGTGGATGCATGAAGAAACGAAACGGATGGTTCAAATTAGATCAATTATCCATCTGCTTATTTCTAAATTTCTAAATAGGATGATGTCATATTCGCTATCCTTCACAATTAAGCAAATCTTCCGAAGACTTGTTGGCAGCCTTCTTTAGGAGTTCTAGCAGTTTTCTTTTTGCTATTACCTCAGAAGCTTCAGTGCTTGCTAAGTAGTTCAGAAGAATGTGAGCAACCACTACATTAGATAGCTGAATTATCTCCAAATTTCTGAACCCACCTATAATTTGAACAGCACATTCATTGGATTCCCCTCATGGGTTGACAGTAATGATAACTATCACAAGTAAGGCCACCCACCAGCGACTACAAGCGGAATATAATGCTGAAAAAAAATAAGAAGAATAATCAACATCAGCATTCTATGGAAAGCAAACTGGGCCCCAACAAGAGGCTGATTGTTCCTATTAAAAAAATTATGATAATAATAACATAAGATGTTACAGACAATAGTTTACTTAGAGGTGCTCCAAGTTGACATTTATAGAGAGGCTGAAAACTTTTGGTGTAGCTTCCCTATAAAATGATATAAGAATACAAGTATGCCAGGTTATTCATATGCATTATTAGTCCTTGTTATAGCGAGATGGTTCATGCGAAATGGACTCAATAATGCATGCGTGAGTCCCAACCTGTTTACTTCATTGCTCTTCTTATCTGAAGCAATGAAGAAGGTTTCAGCAATGAGTTGTATGATGAAGAAAGCTTCAACCTTGTTTCTAAACCCTAAACCCTTGTTGTTTTAATCACTCCAGTTAGTGGAAGTGCCGAATGGTTACGTGCCTCTTTTTCAGGAGAAAATATCACATCCGGACTTTAGATGTCCGGACAACGGCCCAGATGCAGTGAGGAGGGCGGAGGTCCAATTTTTACCTTCCTCCACTGCATCCACGTCGTTGTCTGGACATCCGGAGTCCGGATGTAATATTTTCTCCTTTTTCAGGGTGGGAGTGGCACCATGAAGAAGCGATTGGGGTTGAAGGGGATTTGGTCTCTTTTAGTTTGTGTCCTTCTGTCTCGACAGAAGGTGCCTCACATATTGCACCATTAATCCTCAAATCTTGTTGTCTCTTCAAAAAAATGTTTGGTTACGAGCTTCGCGGCCTCGCGTCGAAGAAGCTGGGGAAAGCGGGCCTAGGGATCAATCCTGCTGCCCCGTGTTTGCCCCGCTACTATTACCTTTTGTCCCACATTTTCTCTTATGCCCTAGCTGAAAGCCCGCAGCCTCTCTCGCGAATCCCCTGTGCCTTCTTCTTCCCTAACCTTGAACGACTGAAATCAGGTATGACAAACCCTCCTCTTCACTCATTTTTTGCGGATCTAATGGTTCTTCCATTATTGAAGAAAAAAATTTAAGGAAGCTTTTGGCGTTTGGAACTCTTCTTCCTTTTATCTTTCCCGTTTCTACCATCTCCATCTTTTCTGTTATTTTTGGTGGATCTGGAGTTTCTCTTTCTCGTTTCTCTCATCTCATTTTTTTATTGTTGGATCTTCTATTTTTGGCTGCTTTGGCTTTCGGCTTGATCTAGTCGATTGATGGAAGATTTGCATTTTAAAACAGGCTAATGGATGGGGGCTTTGGCAATAGTTCTTTAGTATTCTTGTTAATCTCTGTGAATTGATCAGAATTGGTATTTCGTTGGTTGGGATATAGATCATATTACGGGTGTGAAAGGTTGAATTTGGCATATATAATGAAATACAATCCTTAAATTATAGGTGTAACTTCCTTAATGTAAAATATATAAATAATTTCAAAAGATGAACAAAACATCATCTTGTATAATATTATTCATTTACAATATTTTAGAGAAAATATATTTATTACATATATGCTAGCCAATTAAATACAATCCTTTTCACGAGGCATCTATTTTCTATATTTACCTATTCAACTCTTAAATTTTTGACATACTAATCAATTCCATATATATACATATCTAATACTTAACTTTATTCCATAACAATGATTAATTTCGTTTTTTTATATATATTAATCAATTTCATATATATATATATATATATATATATATATATATAATAGTTTTACCAAACAGGGGTAGCATGGTCATTTCTTAAGAAATAGTTGCTTCACAAACCAAACAAACAATCAATTTCCTCGCAGCCTTTTTTTGGGACAGATCAGTTGTAGCTGAAAATTGAGAAGTTGCAGCTGCCCCAAACGGAGCCCTACTTCGGCTATAGGAACGGTAACTAATCATGATATTCAATATTTGTATGAAGGCGACTATTTAGGGTTCCTTTTTCTTCCTTCTCATCAAATCAAATTCCCACACACCACACTGCGATGCTATTCTATATTCGTCTCTTTTTCTATTTTATGTATGCAAGTATTTGGTTATAATGGACCTATGTTTCATTGCATATTATAATTCTAGATGTTTAAAAGAGCACTGGCATTTCAGTTTTTCGCCTGATTGTTTTTTATTTTTTTTAATCGGCCTACCCATTAACTTAGCATCCGACGAGATGATGAAGAAACTGAGAATATTATAATTCCAATTAATCTTAAACTAGCTACAGAAAGAAACTTAGCATCATGACCACTGAAGAAGCAATGGAGAATATAAAAGGTTTGAGTAACTTCTTGCTTTTAGACTATATTTAGTTATATAATGTTCTATATCCTTTTAAACTCGAAGGATTATTTTAGTCTGAAATTAAATTTCGGACATATTTTCCCAAAAAATAAAAGCATGCGTATTTTTTTCAATCTTGGCTATCGTAGAACATATAATCAAATTTTCCAAATTAAAACGTGACTTCCGAATTCTTTCATGAGTTTCCAAACCTCTTTAATTCATACAAAGGTTTTAAATTTTAATTTGGATCACCACAATCATCTTTTTTAATTAAGAATGAGTAAAAGTTCAAAGGGATTAGTAGGAAAATAAAAATAAAACGACCCTAAAAAGTGAGACAGACACAGAGACAGACAGAAGCATGGGCTTAAAATTTTGATTGCGGAATCACTACTCGCGAATGATAATATTCGTACTTTGTAGGCGAGGGAAGTATGGAAAACAGCAACCGGCCTTTCAATTTTGAGCTATTTTCCCAACAATTTAAATAACTACCATTTACCATTAAAATTCACTGTTCAATTTTTCCACAAAAATAATACCAAAATTTAAATGACAAAAAAAAAAAATGCACAACAAAAAATCCGAACAGATTCAACTACCAAGCAAAATCCTTTTACGGGTTTTCAAAACCTGTAATAAGGCTTAAAATTTAATTTCCAAATTGATTTGGATCAAATTACAAACTTTTTCAAAAAAAAAAAAGAATTAGTACAATGAGAACAAGTTTAGGAGAATTATAAATATGATCATTTATTAAAACTAAAATTGGAATATTAAGTTGGACGAAGACTAAAAATTCTAACAAAATTTGAGCAGTCAAACTTTGATCAAGTATCATACACGAGAATCGAATGTCAACCAAAATTTCATAGAAACTACTCTCGAGTTTCACTGAAATAAGACCTAAATTTTTGTTCTTAGTGGAGGGAAGATTTTTGTCATGATTAGTATTGGGGCAGGAGGTATAAACATCAGCACAAACAAACTTAAATTTAGAATTATTTAACTGAATAATGGGAATGTTTGCTTGCTTCTAAATCAGAGGAAATGCAAATAAATTCTACTAAATAAATTTATATTCAATAAATGATTTCAAAGTAATTAATAAATAATTAAAATTTTGCTATTTGGGCGTAAATAATCTAATCTGCAGTTAGATAGTGGCTCGGTTAGAGGGAGGCGGCAAACAGGTTGGCATAGTTAGAATTCCCCCCCTTAATGCCAAATAATAAAATTAAACCGGAAATGAAACGGCTAACATCAGCTGGATGGGTCCCATTGAAAAGTATAGCTTCATGGCCCACCTTTACCCTAAACCAATTATTAATTAATTCAACATCACCAGCAGATGGTGATAATATTCGTTTGATGTCTTTGGATGAATTGAAGAGATCCCGCTGGAACGGTGATTTGTGTTTACCCCACCGACAATTAAATCACCCTTTCTTTATACTACCAACCAATGTCATTCCCACCTGATAAAAATTTCGCATCTCGGTTTTTTCATAGGTTTCCTAATCTACAATCTGCGATCAATAAGATCGACGAATATCCCTTTTAGTTTTCCTGTAACTCTGTCCCATCGTCTGCGTCTTCACCCGCAGAAAAGTTCAGTCATCAACTTTAGCGCACAAACGTTCTGCATAGGTGGTGGAGACAAAAGGTTCAGAAAATATGTATTTCAGTACATAACAAAACAACATATCTCATATTTATTTCAAGGAGTGAATAGTGAGGCGTCCAAAACAAATATGAAAAATAAAAGCAGAACAAACTGGAGGAATAGTGAAAAAGAAAAGGACATACTTAAATATTCGTATGAGACAATCATGCTGGTGCCCCATGCTGACATGCTGAAAAACCTTGGACCTAATCCTCTATATAAACCTTTCCATCCATCCTCCGCAATCAAACTCCTAACCACTTGTCTGGCCTTTGGTCTCTCTTTAGTATTATCCATTACCTGCATAAAGCAGCACACTTTGTAGCAAAAAAACTAATCCGTTGAAACATCGAATCTCAAAAGGTCATTTGCAACCCAAATATAGTTTAAAGGGTTTATAATTAAATTACGGTAATGTAACAATGGTAACTGAACAGTCATTATGGAACAGATGCATGAATACTTGGATGCAACTTAATATGATGCGTGGTCTGATTTCATGCAAACAAGTTTTGAAGATTCACATATCACAAGTAATCATTTAATTCAACTAACTATTTTCATTAAATATAAGCATATAGCAATCAAGTTTAAAACTAATTAATAATGAAAATATCAAATAATCCAAGAATTATGGAAGAAAATTGAAACATATAAAACCAACAAGCAGATTGATTGTTTTTTTTGTCATGTACACACCCCAACGTGCTGTCTTGAACACAAAAACTTGTAGTAGAGACAAACATCCAACTGCTATGTCAAGCGATTGCACAACTGGCAAATTGAATTTAATTTTCATAAATTTGATTTCTAGCGTGTCATATTTTGATCAAAACCAAGATCATTAAACAAACTAATATCAGGTATAGTAGAAATAGAATAAGGCACAAAAAACCAAGGGAAAAAATCAGGTTCATGCTAATATAAGAAAATGACTTCCTCCAGAATTAATTAATCACAGTTGTAGCACACACCAAGAATACATAAATTAAAATCACTCGATAGCTTGAAATTAAAAATATAAATTTTATCCAAGCCAAAATTTCTTGATACCATGCCTCAAAACAGCTATTTTTTGATTCCTTATAACCGATAGACTAGTATATCATGCAGGCATAAAATTACCTAAACTTTATATTTAATCACAAATTAATTATGGCCACAATTTAAATCTGAAGAAAAAAAATGGTTATCCGTAAAATAGCAACCAAATTAGACTAACAAATAGGATAACCCATGGGATAATTTCAAAGCAACTACGCCTATATTAAGCATATGTTGCCCGGAATTAGCATAAAGATAAGGCTCAACCCTACAACCCATGCTACAACAATCGAACATCACACGAAAAAATAAATAAATAAAAATAAAAATAAATACAAATTTGGTTTTAAGGGTTAAATGTTCGTTTTTAAGGTAAAAGAGGCACACGTCAATAATACAACATGCATTCAATATTTGACAATCCTAATGTATTTCTAACAAAATTAAAAAAAAAATTATGGCATCAACAGATACAAGAGGCATTGGTTTAAGTTTCATTACTGTTTGATACATAGAGATCTAAAAGTTGCATAAAAAATATTACCTGTAATCGAGTTTTGATGGTATCCAAAGGGGTTGTCACACAGGATGCCACAGCTCCAGCAAAAATACCCCCCGTGGCTTGAACACAGGCTAATTGCCACTGACTGGGAGCACTTAGCTCATATTGACTGTTGTGACCTAACAGCCTGCTCAAAACACAATAACCAATTATGATGGGACTTTTAAGATTCCAAATTAAAAAAACCATCTTTTTGCAAAAACCAATGAATTTAAAGAGGTCATAACATAGTTTAAGACTTAAAATAACATTTAAAAAAGACAAACAAACTTTTATCCTAAAATTAATTGTTTTCGCAAGCCCGAACTCGGTACCTCTTTAATGTTATTCTTCCATGGCACGCAACTTGAACAGAACCATGCACAAATGAAGCACGAGGAAGCCTCTCTCCATTCAGCACTATTACATGGGCAGGTTGTTTCACGCATTTGAATATATGTTATACTTTGGAAATCACAGAAGCGTTCTTATTTTAAATGCTAACTGTTTCAGGGAAAGTACCAAATATATCACAGTTTCGTATGAAAATGAAGAAAAAATCATATCTAAAGTCAGTTGATGAATCAACTATAATTTGAAATACAACTTCTGATGAATTATATATTAATATTATCCATATCTTGAATGATCAAAATAGCATTAAATTTTTCTTTGATTTTTAGTTTGGTGACATACAAATTCATATAATAAGTTTCTAATCAGAGATGAGTTGCACCAATAATTCATAAAATTTATTAATAATAAATTCTTTTAAAATAATCAAAAAGTTAAAAATACATTTATCCGGACAATCAAAGGTGCAAAATTTATCACAAATAATTTTTATTTTATTTGAGTTAGCCTCCTTACAATAGTTTTTTGTTATACAAGCATTGAATAATTATATGGTTTATTCCCTTGGAGTTCCATCAGCACTTCATTTTCCATGAACTGGACATTGCTCATTTGTCGTGTTCCTTAAGACATATAAGTATTTAGCATTTTATTATAATTTGCATAACTTGCATGGTTTGCATGGTGTTATTCGTAAAAAATTTGAGTACTAATTATGCCAATTACAAGTTTTCTGCTAAAGTAAGGGTGCATTTGGGGCAGCTTGTGCGTTTTAGGATAAGAAGTTTATCCTAAAATGTGGCCAGTGAGTTTCGACCAGCAACCTGCGTTTAGTGTAAAAATGGAACCGCGTTTTCGGATAAGCCTACGATGACGTTTTCAAAAACTACCCCGCACTTATAAGCGGCCCCAAACGGGCTCTTAATAAGAGATAAGTGGAATTTAATCATGTTGGTGTGTTTAAATCCAGCAAGACTTCCATCTGCTGCACATTGCAAAAATATTGGCATGAATCTCAAAGAACCGAGCGGTCAAGAATGGAGACAAAGTATCACGGTCGGTCAAGACAGGATCCCGACTGACGGAAACTTACGACCGAGAGATTCACCAAACGAGCAAACACAATCAAGTAGACGTGCACTGTTTTCAAATTACCGGCTGATAGAATCGGTCGACCCGAACATCGGGCAGTCGATGGGGTCGACCAACTCGAACATCAGGCGGTCGACTGACATCAAATTTTCATTCACATTGTTATATAATTTTTGCTCGACAGACATGTAAATTCAATCGTTTGGATAGTTATAGTAATTGTTCATTCCTTTTATGTAACTTTATTTTAAGACCTCTATAAATAGGAGGTGATAACATCAATAAAGAGAGTTTTGGAACTCTTTCACTTTAGGATTCTCTCATATTTAAGAGTCCTCTCTCTCTCCCTCCCTTTTATTCTCACAAGCTCTAACTCTCGAGATGTGTTTCCAAGAAGATAATTTAGGATTCAAAATTCTAAAAGGTGGTGGGGCGAGAATGGACATGCCACAGACGAAGTGGAGCAAATTACGATGGGGAATCGCATCAGAGAGACACAGTGCAGATGGAGTTCAATAGAGAGTCAGTGAACCAAGAAATCCAAACCAAAAATTAATAGAGTCAATTTAAGACCTTTCGGAAAGCAATCATGCGAATGAATGATCAACCTTCGCTTCTAGAAGTTGGGTCTTGGTGAACTTGCCCTCAGGAGTTTCCCCTGGAGAGACCACAGGTGCCCAACGGGCGTGCCTGTAATCGGATGACTGAAAAGGAAGAAGATTCCCAACAATTGGCTAGCACTGGATCTATGCTGATGATTAGGCATCAGGTGGAGAGTGTTGAAGCACCTGCTCAGCCTACCCCTGACAGTGCTTTCACCCGTGAATTTTGAAGGCTATACCACTAGCGAAGCTAAGGGTTCCTCATTTGGACCCCGACAAGGGAAAAAGCGACCCAACCGACCACTTGGCTTCTTTCGAATCATTGTCGGAATACTTTAGATTAGTAATGATGAAGTGTCGCCTTTTTTTTACCATGCTTAAGGAATCGGCTGTTCACTGGTTCCATAATCTACCAGTTGGTATCGTATGAACCTTCGCAGAGTTCAAAAAGCTCTTTTAGCACACTTCGTAAATTTGCAAAAGTCGAGGAAAAGATCTCATGCTCTGCTTCAGAGAAAGCAGGGTGAGAACGAGAGTCTACGTTTTTACATCAATTGGTTCCAAAAGGAGATGTTGGAGATAAAGAATCTAAAACCTTTGATTGCTCAAACCGCTCTGACAAAAGGGGTAAGAGAAGAACGATTCAAGTATGACTTGAATTTGCTCGAACCAACATCTTTCTCCGAACTGTTTGAGATGGCCAACGATCACATCGATGTCGAGGAGACTAATGTCCCTCATACCAGCCGATGAAAGTCGGACCTGCACTCTAAAACCCAAACAAATACTGCAACTACCACCGAGAACAAGGGCACGACACGCAGGAGTTTCACCATCTCTGGAGCTTGATAGAGGAGCTAATCAAAGGCCGGAAAGCTCAAGGAGTTCGTCGTTGTCGGGGGACAAACAAAGCGACAAGGAAAAGCGCCACTGAGGAGTTGTTTGACAACTAATTAGGACGAATGAAGTCTATACTGCCAGAATCATCCCGACGAGATGACATACCTCTACCATTCACTAAACAAAACGGTGTTCAACAAGATTGCATTGAAAATCGACTGATTGACAGCAACGGTCGGTCCATTGTTTGGCTTCTCTAGCGAGAGAAAAGAAGCTTGGGTGTCATTGCCTTCTGCGTTTTGTGGGGTGAGCAAAAGAAGCAGTACACCAACACGGAGAACTTGATGGTGGTCGAGTGACCTTCAACATACAACGCCATATTCAGTCGACTATTACTAAGCAGTCGTTGGGCGATAGCGTCGACTTACCATGTAGCTGTGAAGTTTTTGGAAGAGGGGGAGATCATCACCGTTCGAGGAAACTAACAACACACAAGGAACTGCCACCTTGGACCGGTCACCAGAGTCGATCACAAACCGCTTGACATTCAGATCTAAAGGGAAGGGGGTCTCGAGACCAATGAGACATCCTTAAAAAGCCTGCGGCTGGCGGTAAAGAGCTCAGTAATTTTTTTCTAATAAGTGAAAGTTTTGATGCAAGGTATAAAAATTTACTGATCCATACCCTCACGAGCATCGGGACGTCTTCGTTTGGACGACACCTGAGATGCTTGGAGTTTCGATCAATGTCACTTGTCATCGATTGAATATTAGCTCAATCGTTCAACTTGTGTAGCAGCAGATCAGGTCAACCACCAAAACTTGGTCGAGCCAATAACGACGGAGGTAAGCTAAAGAAAGCTGGTTACATTCGAGAGGTCTAGTACCTAACTTGGCTCTTGAACGTGGTGATGGTTCGAAAGCCCAATGGCAAGTGGAGGATGCGCGTCGATTTCACAAACCTCAATGTTTGCCCGAAAGACACCCATCCATTGCCAAAAATTGACGCACCGGTGGATGCAGTGGTCGGGTACTTCGTGATGAGTTTTCTCGACGCTTTCTCCAGCTACCATCAGATCAAAAATGCATCTAGCCGACTCAGACAAGACTTCTTTTATTAGTGCACAAAGTATTTTCTATTTTGATGTAATGCCCTTTGGGCTAAAAAATGTTAAAGCGACCTATCAACGCCTCGTGGATGTATTTTTTGTCAAACAAAAAGAAAGAAATATTGAAGTGTATGTGGATGATCTCTTATTTAAAAATCAGTCGTACAACACATTAAAGATTTTAAAGAAACCTTAGAAACACTAAAAAAATTTAATATGAAACTAAATCCTTCGAAATGTATATTTGGAGTGTCGACCGATTAAATCCTTCTAAATGTATATTTGGAGCGTCGACCGGTAAATTCTTAGGCATTTTATTAACTGCAGAGGGAATAAAAGCAAACCCCGAAAAAGTACAGACAATCCTAGATATGACATCTCCTTGAAACGCCAAAAAAAGTTCCAAAATTAACAGGTTAAATCACATAGCTCAGCCTATTTATCTCAGAGTCGGGAGATAGACGTGCGCCATTTTTCAATGCTAAGGAAAAATCAACGTTTTGAATAGACAACTGAATGCGAAAAAGCCTTTAAGAGTGAAAAATTCCTTGGCATCACCCTCATTACTTCCAAGTTCAAAGCCTGAGGAAGAACTATCATTATACCTCGGAGAACAGCGAGAGGTTGTCAGTTCAATACTAGTTAGAGAAGAGGTGAAAAAACAAATACGTGTTTATTATAACAATCGGATACGCAGAGGCGCCAAAAACATGTTTCAAATTATGGAAAAATTAATATTTACATAGATTATTTCCACTCGAAGGCTCCGACTGTATTTCCAAATGCATCTGATCCAAGAACGGATCATCCGCTGAAGCCAATACTCACACAACCGGAGCATTCTGGTCTATTGTTGTTGTACTCACACAATGAGAGCATTCTGGTTGATTGTTGAAGTGATGGGTCAAACTTAATCAGTTTGATATAACTTACGTCTCTCAAACGACCATCAAAGCTCAAGCGATTGCTGATTACTTGATGGGCTTTTATAAGACGGAGGAATAGAACAAAGTAAAATTTGACAGCAATTAAACATGGATCTCGTACATTGATGGAGCTTCAAAACAGGCGACCGCTGATCTGGGACTGGCTTTAAGCAGTCCAGCCATGGAGCATCTCTGCCAATCGATTTTGGTAGTTTGATGTCATCAATAATCAAGCAAAGTATGAAGCTTTAATTGTTGGGCTTCATCTAGGGTATGAAATAGGCGCTTGAGATCTATTGGTAAAATCAGACTCATTACTGGTTGTAGGACAAGTTAATGGAGAATTCGAGGCGAGAGATGAATTGATGGCTAAATACCTCACCAAGACAAAGAAGAAGATCGAAAGATTCAGAAACTTCTGGATCAACCACTTTGGATGAGTGTAAAATCACGTCGCTGATATCATGTCTAAACACATCTGTTTGAGCAGGGTGCCTCAGAGGCTTACCTGACCGACAATTAAGGAGTTTAAGACGATGAAAAATAGCAGTCGGAGAAACCAAAAGTTGGTTGGATCCACACATCCTCTATTGGAGACTGGAAGGCTATCAGAGGACGTTATAGACCTGAGGCATTTCAAAAGCAAGGCTGTTATGTATATGATGATTGAAAGAAAGCTTTTCAGGCGATCTCTCACTTTAGTGTACTTGAGGTGGTTGAGGGAAGATGAAGTGAAGAACGTCCTCCAAGAAGTACACTCTGGGAAATGCAGGAGTCATTCTGAAGGAAAAACTTTAGTCTATCGGGTGCAATGATATGGGTACTTCTGACCCACACTTATCATAGATGAGGATGAATTTTAAATCTATTGGTCGATAGATAGCGAGAGACTCACTTCCGAGATCAGTAAATAATCGATTGGCATAAAATAGTTTAGTTAAAAGAAAAATTCATTGATGTATATTAAATCGATCGGTTTTTAAGGCTAGTAATCGATCGATGTAAAAAATACTCCATCTGAGTTCAAGATTTAGCTCTGAAGGTGATTTAACATACCGACCACAAGATCTGTGGTTTGAAACATCACCCCAGATGTAAGTCCCACTGGGAGCGATAATTTGATCAAACAAGTAACGAAATACTTTTTATATATACAAAAAGTGATTACAAGTTTAATCCTTTTTCTTTCGACTACTAAAAAAGTAGAAATACAAAAATTTTCTTAGTACAGGAAGGATCCATGATTAGTCGAGAGATCTTCATCACTATCACTTTCTTCGACCTCTTCCTCCGAAGAATCTTCAGCTTTGTCGGGGATAAGAGCTGCAAATTTTTCCAGCTTAGAAAATTTAGTGCCAACAAGGTCGTGGTATACGAATCTTTTAACTGCATAATCCATGCCCAGTCGGAATCGTTTCGCAAATTCTGTGATATGCTCTTCATTAGAAATAGACGAAGCAACTTTCTTTTTGAGTTCATCATTCGCCTTCATAAAGACATCCAACATTTTGGCAGAATCCTTGTTTTCGGCAACAAAATTCTCAAGTTTCAATTGGAGAAGATTTTTGTCCTCCCGAAGCCATCTAAGTTCACCTTCCAGTGAAGAGAATTTTACGAGCCTCGGCCAAAAATTTCTCCTACTTGTCCAATGTCAGCCCCTGCAGATGGATAGCTTGCGCCACCATCAGATTGAACCGAAGGATGCCTTGGCGGCTCATCTTCTTCCAATCCTAGTCGAGGTCCTCCGACCAACTCAACTCTACCAAAAGTACCGAGATTCTAATGGTTTCTTTAGAATTGGGATACCAATCCTTTGAGGTATCCACCAGTCTGAATCGCTTGTCGGAGTCAACCCCCCGATGTCATTCTAAGGGTTCCATCTTCTTCAAAGGGTTCCAGCTTTCTCTCTTCAGCAAAGGGGGAGGGAGGTCCAGCTTCTTCACAGGCACCTTTCTCGGTCGATGAGTCGAATCTCCTTTGGGAGATGGAGTGGGGCCATAACCGGAGGATATCTCAGTATCCTGGTCTAGGGTGGAACTGGAAATGGAAGTAGGTCCTGCGCTAGTGGCCATGGTCATTTCTGATAAATCTATAAAAGACGGACCAACTGACCAAGAGTCTAGCAGAAGTGCAACGATCGGTTCTGGATCGACTAGTTGTGAGACGGATGGTTGAGTGATGCAAGGGACTGAAATGTTAGGACCCTCGACTCCTTCAGAAACCAATGATGGTTGAGTGGTGCAGGAGAAACCAATAACATAATTACAAATTTCAAAGAAAAAATTTAATAAAAGGGTCTCCTACAGCTTCAACCGTGGCGTACCCCATTTGAATCATCTTTCGGAAGACTAACTCTCCACCTAACCTAATCGACTCGTTCCGTCAACATCTTGATGGAAGTTACTCATAAAGGTCGACTCGGCTCATATGTCACTCAGAACACCTTGGAGCGATGCAACCTCTACCTCCAACCTCGCAATGTCGGTCGACCTCCGTTGAAGCGCAATAATCTCTGCTTCCAGCCGCTCGTAATGAACTAACCATTCCTGCAGAGGCGCTTCAACAAAATCTCCAGTCGCCTAGGTCAAAGGACCAGCAATTACCCTCATCTTGCGCTCCATTGAATCGAAAGATAGTTGTCGACCCTCCAATAGCTCCTTGTGAGAACTTCTGAAGTGGCCGATCGATTTTGACAAAATAGGATCAATCGTTTGAAGATGTACAACAATTGATCCTAGAGGTGCAACAATCGATGCTAGAGGTGCAATGATTGGTCCGAGATGTACAGCCACAACCATTGGGGCAAGATCAACAATGTTCTTAGACAACCCGTCATTAGGGCGAGCCTCCGGAACAATCGACACTTTTGTATTAAAAATGATGTTAAAGGATTATCAAAAAACTGCCAAAGGAAATATGTTTTCTTACAACAACAACAACAACAACAACAACAACAACAAAGCCTTAATCCCACTACGTGGGGTCGGCTACATGAATCCTTTTTCTCCAATACATACCAAAAAATTTGTTTATTTCAAAAAGTCATGGAGAACTCTTCCACTCCTTGAGTCGAAGGACCTCCATCCTTATTTTGCGAAGGGAGCGGAGGAAGATCAGGGACTGATTTTTCTTGCAACCCCCTTTGATCACCCTCACTTCTGTCAACTAGAGGAACAACTCGCTGGCTTGCCTCAACAATTCGACCAAAGTTCGAGCCAAAAGTCAAACGAAGATCCATCTACAAAGACTTCTTCAGCGGCAGTGTACTAAGAATTTCTGAAGAGGCAACTTGGTCGACAGGCTTAGGTTCGGGTGTCGTTCTTTTATTATTATTTTTTTATAACTTTCTTTCTTCTTCTCTACCGTGGTAGGTGTGAAAAATTGAAGGCCTTCCAAAGTTAGAAGGCGAATGTCCACAACCTTCTTGCATGAACCGTTGGCCATGGCGTCGATCAAAAGATTTATGAGAAGCTTGTCATGAAATGAACTCAACCCAAACCTCATGACCCTATTTATAAAGTTTGTTGGGCACGAAAAACAATGGAGAATTTATTTTCAAGTTTTTTTTTTAATTACTGTGCCATGCCCTTTACTGCTTAATAATTTTTTTGTCTTTATTGTAGCTATCACCATCAAGAAGCAGAAAAATCGGATAACTAATATGTATGCTGCAAAAATGTCGGCACGAATCTCAAATGAATTGAGCGATCAAGAATAGAGACAAACAATCAAATTCTCAGATTTAAGACGAGAGAACTTACCAACAAGTGTTCAATCGATTATGTAGCATGGTCAGCCGACAAAAAATTTCGACCGATGGAGGCTTACGACCGACAGATTCACCAAATGACCGAACACAATCAAGTAGACGTGCACCATTATCAAATTGCCAGTCGATAGAATCGGCCGACCCAAATATTGACTCGAACATCATGCGATCTACTGACATCAGATTTTCATTCATATAGTAATATAATTTTTACTCAATAGACACGTCAATTCAATCGTTTGGACAGTTATAGTAATTGTTATCTCCTTTTTATGTAACTGTATTTTGAGACTTCTATATCTAGGAGGTCATGACATTAATAAAGGAACTTTTCCCTTTCACACTTTTGGATTCTCTCATACTAAGGAGCCCTCTCTCTCTCTCTCTCTCTCTCTCTCTCTCTCTCTCTCTTTCTCTCTCTCTCTCTCCCTTTTCCTCTCACAAGCTCTAACTCTAGGGGTGTGTTTCCAAGAAAATAATGTAGGATTCAACATAAGGAAATTAAATGTATTGTGACACCATTTAAAATATTGCAACAAATTTGGAAATATGTTTGCAAATTGGAAGTTTCAGAAAATTTTAGTATACATTGAATTTTTAAAATGTTTGATTTCACATTATTTCATAAATCTATTGCCAATTAATTTATTGAATTCTTCTCTCTTTCTATCTCTTCTTTTTAATTCCGCTTCCAATTCTCTATTAAATAATTCTATATAATTTAATCATGAAGCTATTTTGGATGACGATATTCTCAAGTATTGATAGTGCATTCCAAAGCCAACTAATGCATTAACATGAGAAATTTAATTATAGTGATTCATGGATTACTTTACAAAAAACACAATATTAGTGGTTTAAGTTTGCTTGATAGATAGCTCAATTTATCTATACAAAAATTTTCCACATTGATAGATGTGGTGCAGCAGATATGGTTTCCTTTGAGCAGTGGAAATTTAGAATTATTCATTAATTTATTTGGACCATAATCGTTGGAGTTATCTATTATAGTTTATCTTGGGATCTATTTGGTGTTGAGTGTTGCAGGTTGCTTTCCCTATGACTGGAAATTGGTTTATCTATTTGATAGTATTCGTGTCATGAGTTTTATATTGTTTGATTATTAATGTGCAGTGTGGTGTAATTGTTTTGCTATTACAATTTGTGAACAGTTTTACTGTTACTAGAAGAATTCGTAGATTTGAGCCGACCGCTATTTATGATATTTGTTAACCACTATGTTCATCAGTTTTCTCCTAAAAAATTCAGTCTTATAAACTAAATGATCCTTCACAAGATTTTCTTAATGTTTTTTGTTTAAATTTTGCATACAATCTATAACTTTGAATATGAACTAACAAAACCTTATTGGGTAGACATTTGTGCTAATCATATACACTAGCTTAGAGTATGACGATCACAAAAAATAACACTCCTGAGGCATGTAAGAAAATGTTCAGCTTGAACATAACATATCTTTTTTAGTTTCAATCACGTGCTTTATAAATTGAATGGTGATTCTTCCAAGTGAGATATAAATGAGACTACGTAAGTTTTCAAGGAAATCATCTCCTTATACACCAGCATGAGACCTATTTTTTCTTACTTTGATAATTTCATTCATAATTGCATTTCATCTAAATAATTTTTATATTATCTTGCTAAATAATCTTACTTTTAAGAAAAAATTGCACTGCAAAAATCTAGTTTTTTGGATATTTAATTCGATTACTCATTGATTTCACATAATATCGACTCCAGATTGAATTTCCCAAATTATTCAGATCATTTAATTATCGATATTCCATATGTATATTTCATGAAAGCAATTGAGTTATTTGATGTCTTGTGATATGAGAATCCTTCATCATATTAGTTGTCTCAACTCCCAAGAAATCCTTAACTCAAGTCACCATGCATCAAGTCATAGAATGTTGTTGAAGGGCTGAGAAAAAAAGGCCAAAATAATTGGCCAAATCTAACTTCTTCTCCAACCTAAATTTCATATGCATTGTGGCATGCATGTTCATCCATCACTACATCTATAATAAGAGCATATGCAAAAGGGAGAATGGGAAATGGTTTGTATGAAAAAATAACCGCATTAATAACTAAAAAGAAGTCCCGGTAAAAATCTAATTTGCATGTGAAAAAAAAATGGATTAACCTCTACAGAAAATGAAATAATGGAGAAGAACTCTTAAGATTTTTATTGCACTTTCTTTGTACAAGATGAGGTATAGATATAGATCTCTAAGGGGAATTACAAGATAATAATAAAAAAAAGAATTAAGGGAAGGCAGCCCTATAAGGAACCACATGAATCTCAATTTTACGTCCATAAGGAAATTGATCCAATAATGCAAGGTCTTGAACCATGCGCCGTAAGTTAAATGCTATGATTGAGAGTGAGTGGGCCCACTACAAAAGATGGTAATAGAAGTTCAATACTCTCCCAAAAAATGGATGATAAAGATCTATCATTCCAAATTTGCCTACAATAGTCTCGACCCGTCTACAATAGTCTCGACCCGTCTTTGGCCCCATCCTAAAATCCAAGCGAGCTAAAATTGACCTTATATATGGTCTAAGTTTTAGATGTCTTAGTTTTAAAATAGATTTAAAATCTAATGGATAATATTACTAATAAAATACTTTTTCATTATTTTAAAATAGAACCTCATAAATGTGTCTAGATCAGCTAATTAATTACCTGTAGACAGATATGAAGTAGTAATCAGTTTACTATTCAAATTTTTATTCATAAAGTGCCTGTCAATCTCAATGTAATTTATAACATCATTCTTTATGGAATTTTATGCAATATTAACAGTCAATTTATTGTCATAAAAGATTTTTACAGGCTTTTTCCACTTAATTTTTAAATCTTCTAATATGAGTTTGATTCATAGAAGCTCATGGATCCCTTGAGCAATACTTTGAACTTGGCTATAGCACTTGATCTTGAAATCACAAATTATTTTTTCTTTGAGATTTCTTCTAAAGAATGTATAATACATTGTATATCTTTCAATTTATAAGATATCATGCCTTCTGTATACAATTTCTTTCATGGACTTGATTGAAGATATTTGAGAGCTTGGAGGTGTGTTTTTTTGGGTTTATGTATTAATTAGCTAACTAGATTTATTGTGCATGCAAAGTCATAAAACATGTGAGATAAAAAGATTAGTTTTTTTCTAATAACCCTTGATATTACTTTGTATCTATATAACTCTTTCTTCATCAATATTCAATTTGTCTTGATTTAGTTGGAATTTTACATGGCTTGCACACGGCCATCATGGCTTCTTTTAGAATATCCATAATATGTTTTTATTAAAAGAGAAATATCGTTTGTCCGGACCGAGCCAATTCTTAACTAAGAATAATTTAAGTTTTCTAGTACTTTTAATTTTAAATTGTTTAGCGATCTTTTTCCTAAGAGCTTCTTTCTCCTGATTGACATTATCTATAATAATCAAATCGTCAACATATACAATAAGGATTGGGATTTTACTATCAAGAGAATACTTTATAAAGAAATTGTAATCTCATTTACTTTGTTTGTATCTGAATCCCATCATAATCTTTTTAAATCTACCAAACTGGGCACTCAGCAATTGTATCAATCTAAATTAGGCCTTCTTCAAACTACATACCTATTTTTTTTGTATGAGCTATCAAATTCTAGTTGTGGATCCATATAAATCTCTTCTTCAACATTATATTATTGTATAAACCACCCATGATTTCCTGTTAGGAATATCAAAATGTGAATAATGTTCATTTTTTGCAACATGTGCAAAGATTTATTAATAGTCAAAATCCTATATATAAGTATATTCTTTCGCTATCAATATTCTCATGTACCTTTCCAACCTCCAATCTGCTGTGTATTTGACCATGAAATCCATGTGCATCATGTTGTCTTCTTGCATTTTGGTATTCAATGATCTCTCATATATGATTATTTTTTAAATCCTTTATATATTCTCACATAACCTTCTTCCAATTTTATTTTCATATGCCTCCAACAAAGTTTATGGAATAGAAATATGTTTAATGTTGATATTGGTTAGAAATACTTTATGAGAAAAAAAAAATTATTTAAGAAGATGTGATAGAAGATTTAAATGAGTAGTCGTAGACTGTTTAGTCTTATATGGTAATGATTTTGAGTTCAAGAATTGTTGAAAATCTTGATTAAGTTTATTTCTTCTTGTATAGACCTTAAAGGATACATTTAATATATGGCTAATATTTGTAAAATTTTGAGTTGCATAAATGACAAGATAAAAATATCATCAAATTAATCTTAAATTTGTGAATTTTCCCTTGAAAAAATTATCAAAGAAGATGTGATATAAGATATAAATGAGTAGTAGTAGGTTGTTCAGTGTTATATAATAATGATTCGAAATTCTAGACTTGTTTAATATCTTGATTAATATATGGATAATATTTGTAAAATTTTGGGTTGCATAAATGACAAATAAAAATATCATTAAATTTATGAATTCCCCCACAAAAATAATTTAAGTGACAAAGATCAATTTCATCAAAAACAACATTCATTAAAGTGAGAAATCTTATCATTAGAGGATGATAACACGTGTAAATCTTTTGTGTGCCAAAATATCTGATGAATATGCTTAAAAGAGCTCTTAAATGTAGTTTTCCCTATATTGTTTAGGGATATGAAAATAGGCACTATATCAAATAACTATACGAGAAATCTTTGAGAAACTATTTGTGGGAAAGAACTCTATTAGATAAATTAGGAGACTTTTGAAAAACTTTGAAAGTAATATATCAATTAAGTAGGTAACTCTTATAAAATATTCTACCCGATACTATTTTAATACTTGATAGTGAAAGAAAAGTGTCCTAATAATCTCTAAAAAAAGGCCATTTTTCTTCTACCACTCCATTTTATTAAGAAGCCTCGGGATAAACAGATTGGTGAACAATATTCTCTTTCTAAAACAACGATTTTTATGTGTGATTAAAATAATTATAGGCATTAACAGTTTTTAAAAAATTTGATATTAAAGTTGAATTTATTTTTTATTTTGATAGTGTACATAAGGAGCATAGTAATAACATTCAATTATTGTTTAATTGGATACACATATATCATTTGAGTGTGATCCTTACTAAAGATAATAAAACTAGTGGCTCTAAAGACAATTGGAGTTTAGAGGGTCCCTAAATATAAAAATGGAGTAGAGGATCCAAAGCTACTTTAAAGAAAATAAAAAAATTTTAAAAGAATGATGCCCTAATCTAAAATGGTGTATTCAAATGATATCAATGGAGTAACAGATGAAGTAGCATAATAACTTATATCAGCCCTCAAGAAGATATATCCCATTTTTTAATTTGATGGTCTACCTAAAAAACACCATAATTAATTTAAAAAATTTATAGTTACGGTATTTGATAACATTATGAATGAACATGAAATTAATTATAAGGTATGGAACATACAATACATAATGGATAGTGAAGTTCAAAGAAATTGATAATATCTCCAAGTTTGCAACAACTGTTAAAAATCCAACTGCAACTTCTATTTTCCTATTACTAGGATAGAGATTTTAAGTTCAAAAATTACTGGCAAGGTTTGTCATATAATCAATGACCTCTGAATATAGGACTAAGAAAAAAGAAGAACTATATATGGCACTAAATATAAGAATTAAAAATTTGGATCATTCTATGTAAGAGAGAGATCTGAATAACTTTTCTAAAGAATCGAGAAAACTGAATTTATCAATTTCTTCTAAGCTGAGCCCTTCTAACTCACCTGGGCAGGCATAACATTTTTTTTTTATTTTTGTCTTTGTTTTCTCCATAGCCTTGAGGCTTTCCTTGGAGCTTCTAACATTTGTTTTAGATGTGTCATTTGTTTTTGTTGTAGCTACACTAGAGATTGTCTTTGAAATAAAATTTGTCTTTCTTTTAGAAAATATTGTGTGACAAAATATCCCTTAAAATTCAAAAGTTTTCACGGCAAATATCTCAAAGGTCGAACAACACTGACTTTCTTCCATCTTCAACCCATATGAAAGAGAATATAACAGTCAGAGAACACTGTTTGAAATTTATATTCAAATTTGGTCAAATTCATTATTGAATCCTATCAAGAACTCAACAATTCTTTCACCCCACAGATTATTTGAGAATCACTGCATCCTCACAACATAGCAGCTAGAGATGTAGTAGTAATCTAACTCTAACCAATAAACATTCATGGCATTAAAATATTTGATAACAAGAAAATTGTCTTATGTGGTAGTTGTGAGCATTATCTTGATTTTGTGTGTAATATTTTTCACATTTGGGTAGGTTTTGTTTAACTATGGGTCTGTTTGGGACAGATGCAGGTATTTAAAGAATCAGTTGTGAAGCTGTTGTTTAAAAAGCTACAGTGACTATTACAAAAAAAAAATTTTTGAAAAAGTCAGACCGCAGTTTTATAGTAGCTACCGCATGTAGTCAGGTCTGATGAGAAATTGCAGTTTTCAAATGCAGCTTTTTGAGAACATAGGTAAAATGTAATTTTGTCGAACAGAGAAAACTGCAATGCAACATCGCACCGCCGCCCTAAATGCACTGTATGTCTCAAAATTTTTCTATGGTGAAGATGAACACAATGGCCTACTGATCTCCGAGTGCATAATCTTTCAAAATCATGTTACGATCATGGAATCAATTTCTTCCCCAAGTAGAAACTTTAGGTTTTTAGAATCTAGAGATAGATTTACACAGTGTTCGATCTTTTCATTTCCTTTCAAAAAGGTCTTCACAGTTTGAGATCATTCAACATAATTTTTCTTGTTCAAGCAATAAGATGCTTGAAATCCCTAGTGTTCTCCCTTTGTTTGGTTTTCTCCATTAATCATGGTCGATTCGTTTGAAATGAAATCAATGAACCTAAACATAAAGAATAAAAAAAACAAAACAGTAGAAGAAATAAGGTGCGAAGTAAGAAACCTCGACTTTATTAAAGGAGAACAATGTTTGGAAGGAAAATCCTAACATTGCTTTGATATCATATAAAAAATAAAACAATGGAAAAAAACTCTCAAGTGCTTTTGCTTTTTTTTTTGTAAGTGAGTGTAGATTTACACAGTGTTTGAATTGGAGATAATTTACACTGTGTTTGATATTTTTCATTTCTATTAAAAAAGGTCTTCATAGTTTGAAATCATTCAAGATTATTTTGCTTGTTCAGGTAATAAGATGCATAAAATCCCTAGTGTTCTCCCTTTGTTTAGTTTTCTCCATTAATTATGGTCGATTAATTTGAAATAAAATCAATATACACAGACATAATGAATAGAAAAAAATACAGCGAGAGGGTTGTGAATTAAGAAACCCTGACTTTAACAAAGAAAAACAATGTTTGGAAGGAAAATCCTAACATCGCTTTGATATCATATAGAAAATAAAACAATGGAAAAAAAACTTTAAGCTTTTTTAGCTGCATCCCAAACTTCTTTTATGATAATAGTGAGTGCATGATTTTCAAAACAATGCTATGATCATGGAATCAGTTTTTTCCCAAAATTAGGAACTTTGGGTCATTAGGCTTTGAAGATAAATTCATGGTGGTCAATGTTTTCATTTCCTTTCAGAAAGCTCTTCAAATTTTGAGATTATTTAAGTTAATTTTTCTTGTTCGAGCAATAAGATGCTTAAAATCTCTGGAGTTTTCCCTTTGTTTGGTTTTCCTCATTAATCATGTTCAATTCATTTGAATGGACGTCAATATACCCAAGCTTAGTGAGAATATGGTAAGTGGAATTTGATAAGAAGTAAGAAACTCTAAATTTAAATACGTAAAACAAAGGATGGAAGAAAAACTCTCTCATACAGACAACAAAATAATGAAGAAAAACGCTTAAGAAATGTTTTTATCTTCCTTTTTACAAGATGAGAGGCACGTACACATCTCTAAAAGACTTGCAAACTAAGAAAGAAAAAAAGGGGAAATTAAGTAGGGGACAACTATCATATAGGGAGCACACGAATTGCAATCTGAAGGCTGTATCCGTGTGCCTTAAAAATTTTTACTGTGATTGGAGAGTGAGTGGGCCCCACTACAAAAGGTGGGGAGAGAAAGAAATTCAGCAAGCTCCATCTAGTAGCTTAATTAATTAGGGAAAAAAGTAAAACAATTATGGTGTGGAAAAATAGTTTTTCCCTGAACAGCATGAATGGCAATTACAAAAGAGATTGAAGATGTGTTGAAATTTATCTTCTTGCTTTGGGTGGATTATTTAATTTGCACCTAATGGAAATTTCTTTATTTCCCTATCTTCAAGCAGCTTGGCAAAATGAGCAACAAAAACAACAATAAGCCTTTTCCCACTGAGCGGGGCCAGCTGCATGAATCCTATGACAGCGTGAATAAAATTTACAAAAGATATGAAAATGTGTTGAATCGTTTCTAGTTGCATTACGTAAATGATTTGATCTGCACCCCATGTATTTCTGTATTTCCCTACCTTCAAAAACATGGCAAGTTCAGAGTCTGGAGATGGGGCAGGCCCTTATTAACTTGAGCAAGCAAGATGAAAAAGCATTAATATGGGCATTAATTTCCTTGGATCTCAGTCTTGCATGCTAATCTATGATGATGCCCAAAACAAGCCTAACATGCCTAGTGCCACGAATAAGATATAACTTCTAAGACAAGGTTAGGTTCACATGAAAATGTTATCCTATTTTATTGGCGCATTTTTTAAGTTTTCATGAAAATCACCAAAACAAAGCAAGACCATAAGGTAGAACTTTAGTGATTGTAAATAAAAGACTCAATATTGATAAACTATATATTCAATAATCTGGGCCAGCTCGATCAATTACCCAGAGTGGTCTGAATTCTTGCCATAAGTTGCATTGGCAAAACCAGTACTAAGGTTGGGCAGTAATATAAAAAACAGCTTGAAATTTAGAGAAAGAGATTGATATCAAACAAAAATGCACCAAAAAAGTATGACATGGCTAAACGGCACACATTAGGTGTTGCAAAGCACGAGCGGCTTATGCAAGTGTACGTGGCATATCAGTAGTACTGTGATAGGAGTCTGGTTGTCAAGCAAACAAGGAACAAGATGAATTTAATTAAAAAAAGTTTGAGCCTATAAATGTCGATCCAAGTCTGAAAAGTTGATTTACAATTTCAATTTTAAACATGTCATGAAGTTATGAAAAGCGTGTCTATCCTAACAAGCAAAAAGATTCTTTTATCAAATGAGGCGTTGAGAATTTTCCCTTCTTAATTGATCAAGTGATGAATAGAACTAAGGCTTAGATTCAACAATAGTGTCAATCATAAGAAAAATTCTTTCTTATCACCATCCGGTAGTCTAAAGAAGATTAGTAGTCTTAAGTTTAATTCGCTGAAACTCTTGATCTGCTCAAAAGAAAATGACTCTTAGTAGATTGCATAAATCCATTGGCAATATCCATATTCCAATGAGTTCACGTTGTTAACTCTTTCAGTTCCATACAGAATCCTTTTGAATATCATATTCACAAAAGGTTTAAACAATCAACTAGTCAAGCATAAAGTAAATTAAGTTTTCAAGTTAACACAACACTTTTAAATTCAAATCAAAACCCAAAAAATCTCAAATCCTTTGTCATATCCATTCACCATCTTAATTAAAGAGAAAACAAGAAGACTACTCACTATTCATAAGAAATCTCATCAAAGCAAACTTAGTTACATGCATAAACATCAAAATCAAAGTATCTACAAAAAAGTTCTAAATAAAATACAATGTAAAGACACTTATCTCATTCACAAACAAGTAGTTTGAGAATATTACTAACAACAAACAGTCAACTCTCTCAGTCCTCCCAATCTCTCTATTTTCCTCTCTTCTAATCTCTTTAGCCTTTTCCTCCAATTCCTCCCTCAAAATGACATAAGAAAAATAATGAAAAGCCTTTAAATTTTTGTATTCATCCAATTTATATCTTCTACATAATGAAACAAAGTTTGAACTCAAAAACTGTCAAAATTTAGGTACAGGCGTCAGGGAGGCCAAATGCGGTGCTGGAGCGCAACCATTTCTCCTTCTGCAGCACCTAGGCGCCGCTCTTAGCTCTTCAGGTCCAGTGTTGGGTTTCCAATTGGACTCTCTTCACCTAACCATTGGTTTCTCTTATACATCTCCAACTAGGCGGCCTAAAAATTAGCAATCTAATCGAACTGGCTTTTATTTTGCCCATCCATTTGGGACACCCTGCCCACCAAATCATACACATTTGTCTGTATAATCGAAGTATCATCTTCAAGTGTATCCAAACTGCTATAGAAGCCATAGAAATTGATGGTCAAGCTCTAGAAGAAGGCCTAGCAAAGTTTTCGCCCTGCTCAAACAATGTGGTAGAGGTATGATTATAAACATCAATGCTATGTTTCCCAATCTCCTTAATGGGGGGACAATAACTCCTACCACCTCTCGTACTTCACCCCATCGTCAACACACAAAGCGAACATAGTAGAGAGATGTCCTAGTCCAATAGTAGGCCCCAACCTCATCATACTTTTAACAAATTGTAAACTATTTTGTCCAACATCAATTATATGTTCCTTCTGAATACAAAAGTTGAGGACGGCTCTATCTCGGATGACTTCACTCATGTTATTAGAAAGGAGCTTAGCTGAAATAAAATACTACCAAGCCTTCGACTTAGCATTCATAGAAGTAGCAAAGAAATTTATTTTCCTTTCCTCTCTAACTTTCCATGTCCCCTCCCATCGGTCAAATATCTAACAATCTCTTCTAGCTCTAAATAGTTGGGTTTGAAATTAAAATAAAAATCATTGAGATGATCTTCCAAGCCAAGGAGTGATTAATACTATGAGCCGACATGGTCACATACTTCCCCCTCATAGACACTATCAAAAAAATTCTCTTTCAAATTCACATAAAATTCCCTAACAACAGAAATCACTGCAACACCAGTCTTAAAGCAAAGAGTTTCCCAATTTCTACGGTCTATCACTGCGACTACCCTTCCCCGGAGTTGAAGAAAATCTCGTTCCGGAATAACTTCGTTGACACCAAAAACTCATTGTAGCGCTCTTCCGCTTGAGGACTAATAAACTTTTTTTAATCAAAAGAGGAACTAATGCTAGAAAGACCTCTTTTTTTTTTAGTTCTATAAGGTAACAACTAAGAAGAATGAAAAAGTTGTGAAGCAAAGAATGAACAACCTCATCGAAAAATTACCAAAAATCCCTCGGAAGCTTGAGAATCTGAAACAAAAATCAGAAAAATGGAAACCTAAGAACATAGAACATAAGATCTAATCCATAAAATTCGAAATCCAAACTTGGGTTAACATAACTTACCAAAAGATCTCAGAATCCACTAATTTTTTCACAAGGTTTCCACCAAAATATCACCTAGAAAGAACCCTAAAACTTTCGGTTGAAGGAAGGAGGACAAGAAAAACGCAATAAAAAAGACCCCAGTATTAAGTTTTCGCCAAATAAATAGATTTAGGCGCCTAGGCGCCGCTTCAACAGAACAGCGGCCCATAGTGCCCACAAGCAACGTCTGTCGTTGAAAGATAGCGCGTAAGCACCAATTTTGGCGCCAGGTTGCTAGAGGCTGAAATTTTGATTTTTGGATTTTTAAGCACATTACAAGATAAAATTCAAACCAAAGCAACATACAAAGATAATGAAATAAAAATCACAAATACAAAGACAACACATCAAACCAACACACAGATACAGTTGGGTTGACTCCCAAGAAGTCAATTGAAAATGCCAGATCTTTCAATTGGGTTGACCCAAAGTCAGAACCTCCCTAAGTCCAGGTCTATCTCCCCTAAGTATAATTTAAGTCTTTGCCCATTAAGTTTAAAAACACTTCCACTCTTCTAATCAGCAATATCAATAGCACCAAATGGGCAAACATTTACTATAATAAATGGTCCTAACCACCTGGATTTAAGTTTTCCTAAAAAAAATTTCAATCGTGTATTATATAATAAAACCTCTTGTCCAGACTCGAAATCCTTCATAAGAATCTTTTGATCATGTCATTTCTTCGTATTTTCCTTATAAATTCTGGCATTTTCAAAAGCTTCTTCTCTAATTTCCTCAAATTCATTTAAATATAATAGATATTTTTCAGCGGCACTTTTCATATTATAATTAAACTTCTTAACTGTCGAAAATGTCTTATATTTCAGTTCAACTGGCAAATGACTAGTTTTACTAAATATGTCTATGTGTAGACATTCATATCGGTGTTTTAGAAGCAGTCCTATATGCCCATAAAGCATCATCAAGTCTTAAAGCTAAATATTTCCTATTAGGGTTGAGAGTCTTTTCTCTTGATCTCCCTATTGGATAACTGCTCTAAACCATTTGTTTGAGGGTGATGGGTTGTGGATGTTTTATGATTAGTTTCATATTTTCCATCTAATGCCTAAATCTTTTTATTTCTAAAACGGCTCCCCCGTCACTAATTATTACCTTAAGTAATTCATATCTGCAAAATATATTCTTCTTCAAAAATTTAGATAAGCTTTGAGCCTCACAATTGGAGAGAGTTGTTGCTTCTATCCACTTTGAGTCATAATTCACAGTTACCATAATATAAATATTTCCTATTAAAGGTATAAATGGGCCCATGAAATCAAAATCTGAAACATCAAAAATTTCAATTGCCAATGTATAGTTCAAGAGCATTTCAACTTTCTTAGATATATTTCCTACTCCTTAAAATCAGCAACAAGTCTTAATATAATCATTTACATCCCTAAATAGAGTAAGTCGATAAAATTGTGATTGTAAAATCTTAAAAACTGTTCTATAAACCCCAAAATGCTCTCCAAATTTCAAGTCATGGCATTTTGTAATCACATCCTAGGTTTCTATTAGGGGTAAACACCTCCTAATCACCTAATTTTTACACCTCCTATATAGGTAAGTGTTATCCCAAAAGTATTATCTGACATCATGAACAAACTTCTTCATCTGGTGGTAAGACAAATCAAATGGTAAAATATCGCTAACTATAAAGTTCACAATATCTGCATATCACGGGACACTCAAATCAGAAACAATGAAGAATTGCTCATCAAGAAATTTTCATTAATTTCATCATCAAAGTCAGAAAAATTTTCATGATTAAGCCAATATAAGTGGTCCACTATTTGATTTTCAGAGCTCTTCCTATCCACCACTTTGATATCAAATTCTTGCACTAATAAGACCCATCTGATCAATCGTGCTTTAGTTTCTTTTTCAGAAATCAGATATTGAATTGCTAAATGATCGGCATAAACAGTGCATTTAGTTCCAATCAAATAGGGCATAAACTTGTCAAAAATATATATTATAGCTAATAACTCTTTTTTAGTAGTAGTGTAATTAAATTGAGCTCCGTTAAGGGTCTTATTGGCATAGTACATAGCTCTAAACACCTTATCTCTCCTCTGGCCTAACACCGCCCCTATAAGATAGTTACTAGCATCACACATTAATTCAAAAAGGCTCTCCCAATCAAGTGAAACATAATAAGTGCAGCGACTAATTTTTCAATTAAAGTATATAAGGCAGTTAGACATTTCTGTTCAAATTCAAATGAGACATCTTTTTCTAGTAAGTGACAGGGGTTTGGTAATTTTAGAAAAAAACCTTAATACATCACTTGTAGAACCCAGCATGACCCAAAAAACTCCTAACTCCGCTCACAAAAGGGGGTGCGGGTAGTTTCTCAATAACCTGTATCTTTGATGGACCTACCTCCATACCCCTCTCAAAAATTTTATGCCCCAAAACAATTCCCCTCGAAAACTAGAAATTGACATTTTTCCCAATTTAAAACTAGGTTGCTCTCCTCACATTTTCTCAAAACCCTAACAAGGTGACCTGAGCAAGAATCGAACGAAGGGCAAAAAACAGAGAAATCATCCATAAAAACTTTAATTTTTTTTTCAATTAGATCGCGGAAAATAGACATTATGCAGCACTGAAAAATGGTAGGTGCATTACACAGTTCGAAATACATTCTCCTAAAAGTAAAGGTCTCATAAGGGCTCGTAAATGTGGTTTCATCATGCTCTTTTGGAGCTACGGAAATCTGATGGTACCCTGAATATCTGTCTAAAAAGTAGAAAAATGTGTGGTCAGCTATCCTATCCAACATCTGGTCAAAAAAATGTAATGAAAAATGATTTTTCCTAGTGGTTCAGTTTAATTTTCTATAGTCAATGAAGATTTTTCACCCAGTAACATGCCTAGTAGGTATTAATTCATTTTGTTTATTCACTACAACAGTCAGTACCCCTTTTTAGGTACACAATAGATAGGGTTAACTCATACACTATCTAAAATGGGATAGATAATGTCTGTATCTAACCACTTCACTATTTTTTTTTACAATTTTTTTCATGACAGGATTGAGTCTTTTCTGAGGGTCCTCCGTAAGTTTATGATTTTTTTTCGTAAGAATCCTATGCATGCATATTGAAGGACCGATATCCTTAATGTCTGCTAAAGTCCATCCCAAAGCTTTCTTAAAACTCCTCAAAACTCTCATCAATTTCTCCTCTTGTAAGCTGCTGAGTTCCGAGGATATGATAACTGAAAAAATGGATGACTCCCCTAAGAAAGTATACTTCAAATATTTAGGAAGGATTTTCATCTCTAATTCAAGCGGTTCTTCTATGAAAGGGACTAAAGGTATAGAATAACCAGTGGTGTCCAATAGTTCAAACATCTCCCTATAAATCCTCGGATGGGCCTCTAAAAATAGAGTTGATTCTTCCTTAGAGTCATATATATCATCCTCAATCAAGCTGCTCTACTGGATCAACTTCATAAATCTTCTATAATTGGCTTCTACTAAGTCGATCTACTAAATTCAGCCTAAAACAGGAATCCTTATTTGATTCATAAGAGAAATTCATAAATTAAAAACTTTAAAAGTTATTTCCTGATCATTTACTTTCTTAGTCAACTCCCCCTTCTGCACATCAATCATCGCCCTATCGGTGACTAGGAAAGATCCGCCTATGATGATGGGTATCTCTTTATTCTCCCATATATCTAAAACAATAAATTCAGCATCGAAGATAAACTTATCCATCTTAACTGAACATCCTCTATAACCCCCCTAGGATATGTGATATGTAAGACATAGGTCAGCAAGCTGAAGAATTACAGTGGTATGTTGGATTTCTTTTAATCCTAACCTCTTAAAGATCGACAGGGGCATAAGCTTGATGCTAGCACATAAGTAACGTAAGGCCTTCCCAAAAAATCTCTCCTATAACACAGAGAGATGAAACTCCCCGGTCCTTAAGTTTCTGAGGGAGCTTTTTATGTATGATAATACTACACTCTCGTTAAGTGCTACAATCTCAAAGTCTCCTAGCTTCCTCTTCTTATTCAGGATATCCTTCATAAACATCACATAGCTAGGCATCTGCTCCAAAACCTCGACAAAAGGAATGTTGATAGCTAAATTCTTAAGCACTTCCAAAAATTGGAAAAATTATTGATCCAATTTTTGTTTTTGACGTCTCCGTGGAAATAGTGGGTGTCGTATTTCTAAGTCCTTCCTAAGGGGTGAGGCTAGTATTCCTAAGTCCTTTAAAGAGTTTTCAATAAATCTTTTAGGCTCGGGAATTTCTTCTACCACTCCAGGCTCATTTCTCGCTACTTCCTCTAATTCTCTTCAACTTTTCAATTTAATGGTTTTGACATGTTCATTACTCTTCTCCTTAGGATTAATTTCAATGTTACTGGGAAGAGTTCCTTGAGGTCTATTACTAAGAGAATTTATCATTTCACCTAATTGATTTTCTATACTCCTATTGGCTGCAGCTTGACTCTGCAGTTGCTTCCCCATCTGCAACATAACTTCCTCCAAAGTCAAATTCTTTTACTTAAACTGTTGATTCGGGTTAAAGCCAAGTGGGTAAGGAGGTCTTGAGTTGGTACTACCCTGATTATTTCAATTTCCCAAAAAATTTGTTTTATTATCCCACTGTTGGTTTCCTACCCCTTGTTTATTATTCCAATTATAATTATGGTGACTCTTCAAACTAGGATTTTGAGTATTGGAATAAGGGTTATTAAACCTATTGTTGATGACACTTATGATCTACATAGGCAAAACACTACGATCCAACATTTGTCTATATGAATTTTTTCTCTAACTGTTGGGTCCTTGTGATTGATTCAAGGTTAATTCATTTAACTTCCTAGAGATATCCGCCACGTAGAAAGTCAAATAGATAAAAGGTTTGTGTTATGTACGATGGCCACCTTGCTAGGGTTCACTCGATTAGAAGATCATTGTAAATTATTCGTTGTCATCTCCTTGATCAAAGAATAAGCCTCGTGAAAGGGTTTTGACATAAGGGAACCACCTGCAAGAGCGTTTATGATCAACTTAAGAGATCCTACTAACTCATTGTAGAAAGTTTGAATAATCAAACGGTCTAGTAATATGTGGTGGGGGCACTTCATAATGAGTTCCTTAAACCTTTCTTATTCTTCATAGATATATTCACATTCATGCTAGCGAAAAGAAGTAATGTCATTTCTAAGTTTGGTGATTTTTTAAGATGGAAAGAACTTCGCTAGAAATTTCTGGGTCAAGTCATTCCAAGTCCTACTAGATCCAGGAGCTAAGAAATTCAATCACATTTTTGCTTTATGCCTCAAGGAGAAAGAGAAATGTCTTAGCCTCACGGCGTCGTTGGAGACACCGTTATAGTGAAATGTGGGTCAGAGTTGCTAAATGAATATTAGGGTCTTTTGAAGGTGTCCTCCAAATTGATTGTTCTGCACAATTTTGGATGATAGTAGGCTTCAATTCAAGGGGAAAGTAAAATTTCTTAGCCTCACAACGTCATTTGAGACACTGTTATAGCAAAATGTGGCATAGAGTTCTAAAAAACTTGTTAAATGAAGATTAGGATCTTTCAAAGGTATCCCCCAAACTGATTGTTCTGCACAATTTGGATGATAGTAGTCTTTATTTTGAAGGTATTGGCTTCTACAGCAGGGATGTGGATACTAAGATTGATCTCAACTGTCGTAGGATTGGCATAGTCGTTTAAGGATCGAGGCTTGTTGTTCTGATTATGGGTTTCAGTATTGTTATCGGGTATGTCGATTATTTCTCGTGAAGTTGCAGTCTTTTAAGTTTCCGGAATCTTTTAACGGTTCTCTTTAACTCATAATTGTAGGGTTCAAATCTTGAAGGTCCTAAACTACACATATACTAAGTAGGCTCAACTAGCAAGGAACTTCTAAGCTAAAGAAAATAATAGGCAATTCAAATAAAAGCAACAAAAGCAAAATAAACTATTAAATCAAGAACAAGTAAACAAGAAGTACCATGCAGGATTTAAAAGTAAGAAACAGGGTGTTTTTGGATTTCGCAAATAAAGACAGAAAAATAAAGAAACAGGAAACAATGACACTACAATTTTTAAATCTAAGAACTAAAAGTTCAACAAAAATTTTCTAATTTAAATAAACCATCGTTCCCCGGCAACAGCGCCAAAAACATGACACATACCAGGTGCTGCAAAGCACGAGTGGCTCACGCAAGTGTACTTGGCGTATCAGTAGTATTGGGATTGAAAACCAGTTGCCAATCCCACTGAAAACGAGATGAATTTAATCAAAAAAATTCTAGCCTATAAATTTCAATCATAGCATGAAATGTTGAATTGCAAATTCAAATTTAAACCTATCCAAACGTTATGAAAAACACGTCTATCCTAATAAGTAAAAAGATTCTTTTATCAAATCAGGGGTTAAAGAATTTTCCCTCTCTAATTGATAAGTGATGAATAGAACTAAGGATTAGATTCAACAATAGTATCAATCAGGAGAAAAATTCTTCCTTATCCACTTCCGATGGTCTAAAAAAGATTAACGGTCTTTAATTTAGTTCCCTAAAACTCTTGATCTTCTCAAAGGAAAATGACTCCTAGAAGATTGCAAAAATCCATTGGCAATAACCTTATTCCAATGAGTTCATGTTGTTAACTCTTTTTGCTCCATATAGAATCCTCTCGGATATCAATATTTAAAAAAGGTTTTAACAATCAATTGGCTAGGTAGAAAGTAAATTAAGTTCTCAAGTTAACACAACACTAATAAATTCAATCTCAAATCCTTTGTCCTATCCTTTCACAATCTCAATCAAAAAAAGAAATAAGAAGGCTACTCACAATTCATGACAAATCTCATCAAAACAAACTTACTTTTATGCATAAACATCAAAATCGGAGTGTTTACAAAGAAGTTCTAAAGAAAATACAATGTAAACACACATATCTCCTTAACAAACAAGTAGTTTGAGGATATGTCACTAATAGCAAACACTCAACTCTCTCAATCCTCCTAATCTCTCTTTTTTCCTCTCTTCTAATCTCTCTGCAAAAGCTTTGGACTTTTCCTCCAATTCCTCTCTCAAATGACGGAAGAAAAATGATGAAAAGCCCTTAAATTTTCATCTTCATCCAATTTATATCTTCTCCATAATGAACCGAAGTTTGAACTGCACAAACTATCAAAATTCGTTTACTAGAGCCAAGGCGCCCATATGTGGCATTAGGGGGCTACTATTTGTCCTTCTACAACGCCTAGGCCCTAGCGTCGCGACGTATAGGCGTTGCTCTTCTGGCGCCCCAACGTCGGGTTTCCAAGCTCTCAGGAAATCTTCCCCAATTCAGGCGCCTAGGCGCTGCCCCCAGCACTCCAGGTCCAACACTGAGTTTCCAAGCTCTATGTTTGTGCACTCCAAGGGATTGGTTCTGGCGACTAGGCGTTGAACACCACTTTGCTCATTTTTCCTCGTTTTGATTCCTGACTCGTTCCTTCCATCTGTTACCTGCATTTTATCCAAAATACCTTCCAAAAACAAAACATAAACATAAAAAATGCAACATCAGGACAATAAATAAGCACATTTTACAACCATATCACTAAACTATCAAATTTTCAATTATGATGAAGGTATAACTTTAAAATCCAACAACAATGGTTAAAAGACCCAGAAATATTTTTTAAAAAAAAAAGGTAATTGTAATGAAATATGTATGATGTATCCAATGCCTGCACGTGCAGTAAAATCTTAAGTTACATGAAGAAGCCCAAACTTCAGGACATGTGCAAAACTTTGGCACAAGCTGAAGATTATCTTAAACAAATTATACAACATGATTTTACTAGCAAAGTTCTAGCTTGCATTAACTTTAAAGCAGAACCCTCGCACGTCTGAGGTCATATGAGAAGCCACAATTGAGTTGTGAATGGAGACCAAAATATAAGTGTGTTGGAAAATAGGACAACGGAAGTTTCCCCTAGATCGCATTAAGACACAGAAATGCATATTCATCTTCCAAACAGAACATACGACATTGATCAAATGTGGGTCATGCATGTTTCTCTAAAATATTGACACAGTAGCAAAGGTGGGACTTAAATAACAAGTGATAACGTATCAGTTCAGAGTTTATTATCCTAAGAAAAAAAACAAATGATTACCACCAAAAATTCTCAAAAATGATTTCACTCGAGTTGACAAAACAATGGCAAAGTGAATCTGCAGATGTTCCTGCATCCAAAAGTATATTGCATTTCCTCTTACTAAAAATTGCAAGATGTAATTTAAATGTTAAAAGGCTATATAATATTTTTAAAAAATAAATAAAAATGAATGATGATACAAAATATAGCATGTAAACCAAATTTTAATGTTAGGAGGAAATGTAAAAACAACCTTTCAAATAGCATTCAGTGAAGTGGCATAATGTTGGATAACAAAAGAATGATAGAACAACGAACAACACCTAATTTAAACAAGTTCATGTCTCAAGAATGCAGCCGGCAAGTGTATTACCTCCAGATTACACGCTGACTAGATCCATAGCTTGCCCACCATACTGCACTTGACGGGGAGTAGGTCATAATAGACAAGCCAAATCCTCTGTACAAGCCCCGAAATCCATCCACCTTGATGATTTTTCGAGCAACATCTAGTCCACCATTATAACGTGTGTGACCGGAATATCCTTGTACCATCAACTTCTGGCTAATCTAACAGAAGAAGACTTTATTTATATATCCATTAAGATTTAAAATTTTATCTTTACTTTAATTGGTATTGCACTGTTAATTCTAATGCTATTCCACTGAATTTCTTCACAAACATATCACTTATAATTGACCAACAATCAACAGAGCAACTGAACTATGACAACATGGATCACAACTAACTTGAACCAAGAAAGAAATTTTATAGAACACCTTTAAAGGGTAGAAAACATAGCAGCATTTTTAAATAGCAAATCACTAAATGATTTGTACAAGGTGATCCTTCTAAAGAAGGTCATCAGAGGGACATCACGTGAAAAAAAGAATCTAATATGCATCATGGTGTAAGGTAACAAAATATCCCATTAGTGCCTAATGATAAGGATTTGAAGAAGTAACATAAAGAGCACAATATCAAGCATTTTTTATCTTATCACAATTGGTTTTCGACTGGATTTGTTCTTACTAAGCGCAATGATAACTTCAATGGAAGACTTTCCTACTTAGACACCATAAGATCCACTGGAAGCAATAATAAATTCCAGAACTAAGGGCTACTTTGAGAAGCCGGTACAGCTCCTTTACGTTACAGAGAATGCCAATAACAATTGACTCAAATTTTTCTTAACAATACAGAAGCACAAATCTTTCATAAAATATTATATTGTACTGCATATTCCTTAATCCTGACTTCTACGCAAGTTTCAACCGAAACAATGTGCCAATGATAGCTAGCTATCCAATACAACTTTGGAAATAATAAATTAATAAGTGAAACTAAGTTTTAAAAAAAAATCGAAGACTTCAAGTGCAATACCAAACAAAAAAAGCTGATCATTGAATTAAAATCTCAAGGAAAAAAAGAACAAAAAATGTTTAATAATTCAAAGCAATATAGTCACAGTCACTACACCCATTGTAAATGGAAGAGCATATTTTCCAATAATATAAATTATAACTGAGGGTTGACCATATCATGTTAGTGTCATATACGATAAATTTTACATAGTACAAAAGACATTAATAACAGTATCTATAACATTGAGTTCCGCAATACCTATCATGTCAAGACAATGTGAGCGCATGTTGCATTTTATTAAAGCTTCTAGAGCAATTAAAACATAATTACCAGATATAAATTTTGACATGTATCTCTGTTCATGTGTCTTGGCAATAATTAGAGAACAAAATCTTACCCAAGATACCGCATTGAAGCATAGAGTTTGAGTCATATAGCATGAAATTAAAGTAAAACTTACAATTTGCTAGTCAAATGTGGATCATGCATGTTTGTGAAAATTATTTGCAGAGCCTTAGAGGGTAAGTGATAAGAGATAGCACATCAAACTACAATTTTATTTCTTACAAAACTTAATACATGATTCCCACCAAATAGGCGAAATTCTCCAACTTGATGAAGTCACATAGTAGAAAACATGTATCGATAAACACATGATAAACTCATCCCAACGTAATGAACAATTTATTTGTCAACTTAATGGACAATTTATTTGTCCTATACTATATCATGAACATTTTTCAACCAACATATATGAAGAGAACCAATTAATGCAACATCACAATTAAAAAAGAAAATGGAGAAAATCATATAAATCCAATGAATATATAATACTTAGGTTTTATGTCGTACCACATCAATGGGAACAAATACAGCTTGAGCCGATACAGATGCTGCCATTCCACCAAGGCCATTTGCTACAGCAGCCTGCACTGGTTCAGAAATCTTGAATGGCTCCAACATTTTTATAGCAGCCACCTTTGTGATCTCCAAAGATGTAAGGAAGATTATCCTAGCAGGAATAGCACCGGTAATAACGGTACCAAATCCCCTATATAGGCCAGGTATGCCATCAACTTTTACAATATTTTTGAAAACATCCAATGCATTTTTATGAGCTGTATCTTTTGAAGCAACCTGAATCCTGGTCTTTATAACAGATACTGGATACAAGGCCACAGTAACACCCGTAAAGAGACCAGCTCCTACCACAAACAACTTAGTTTTGTCAAGCCTGTTGAGATTTGTCAGAACATAATAGTAATATATCAGACAATTTGGTAAACATAATTACAATATCTGTTCTGGTATAATTGGAACATTTAAAATAAGAGTTAGATGGACGACACTTCTTCTTTCATTTGATTCTTTAAAATTGATAGTAAAAACATATAATGCACCAGCAATTACAGGCAGAAAAAGAGGTAGATTTGGTGTTTTTCTCCACCTATACATACATTGATAAAATGCAAAGGCAAACAACAAAAAGAAGCATCATCCAATTAGGATTAAATAACGCTGAAAATCAGGAATATATCAATTTTTGCCATTTGTTTGCTTATTTCAGAAATTCCAGGGACCAATCTAAGAAAGTGCACTTTGCTATTCATTTTTTTCAGGCAACTTGCCTGAACGAGACAGCCAAAGAAGTGGATATTAGAGCACATATTAAGGCATTAATTCACAACTCTAAAACCATCCTACAGAAAAACCATTGGCAGCATGGAATGCAAAATCCCACAATCATTAGATCAAAGAACTACTGCCAGCTGCTATAGTTTGATGGACGGCATTGAATAATATATATGCATATCAATAGCAGTAGCAGTTAGAAGATAGCTCATGCAAATGAGCAGAACTGCCGCAATATGACAAGTGTGACGGAGGCTTTTCAATGTTAATCACGATATGGTATCCCAAATGCCGATCTAACATAGACACAAGCACCCAGCTGTTCCAAGCAGCTATTACATCCAAATAACTGCACCAGTTAGGGAAGGGATCATAATGAATAATTGCAACTGTTCTCATTATAAATTTACCAAATAAAGCAGTAGCAAACAGATAACTTTTAAAGAAGAAAATGCAATTGATAAATAAGTAAGCCCAATTGTTTGAGAAGACTGGCACAATCAAACATTTCTCGCAAAAGTAAAAGATGAAAAAAAAAAGAATAAAAAATATGAGGAACCAAAAAATTAAAAAAAAGAATCCGGGGAAGCTCGAAACCCTAGCTTTTAAGGTCAAAGTCAGGAGTCCGATAAGGAAATGGAATGCTGAATAAAGAAGGGATATATCCTAGCTTACTTGTCCCAATTGATCTCCTTCTGATCGAAGGACGCCATGTTCACCCTCGAATCCAGGTTTCCGATCCGAAGAGCAAAAGCCTGATAAGATGAGAGATCCCCAACTTTCGACGCCAACGCCACCAGGAACAAGAGAATATTCAGGAGCAAAACGAAAGCTACAAGAGAGTCGATTCGATGAGGATAAGAATCCTCCAATCACAACATGCGGCCGGGGCGGCTCGGAAAATGGAAGCCCGCTTCCGTGGAGCGCAAGAAAACTGAGGAAGAGGCGACTTCTTTGCTAAAGCCTCGTGAATGGGGACCGAACACTACCTGAAGATCGTTTCAGCATTTGTGCATTTAAGATTATGAGGAATTCTTAAAACCTATGCATCATCATTTCAAAAATAAAATAAAGAAAAGTAAATTGATCATTTTTTTTGGAAGGTTTGCACGTATACCTCTCAATTCTTATATATTTACTTATCTTAACACCCATACTTCAATTTTTACATATGATACCTCCTTACTTATACTTGAAACAAATACCCCATATATATATATATATATATATATATATATATATATATATATATATATATATATATATATATATATATATATATATATGGTAGCCTTTCTTAAGAAATTAGCCGAAGATTTTTGTCAATGTGTTTTAGACATATTATAGTATTTATAAATATTTATTTATTTCATGAATTTTTAAGTTATTAAATTAATGATATAATGGAAATTAAATGACATTTCAAAAACTTATAGGGCATGTATCAACTAAAATTTATATCATCTATTACCTTTTCAAATGTTGAAGCTAATCCATAGAGAAGAGTTAGAAGAGAGAATGAAATAAAGTTTTTTAGGAGCCCACATGGGCTGCCATTTTAATGTTATTTGTCATAACATCATTGATAATGATGGTGACTTCAAGAAAGGTTAATCAATTCAATAAATTTGTTTAACGGCCACACATAAATTAGTAATATTGTACCATATATTAGCAATATAGCAGTAGAGACCTTTAACAAAATCCTCATACAGCTACAATCAATAAAGTTCTTGCTACTATTAAAGAAAACGAAGGACAAAAAAAATTAGTAAAAGCTATTTGAGTATTAAACAACCAAGTCATGAAGGTTGAATCTATTTGCTTATGGAGACAGATAATCTCACCGTGCGTAACTCTTAGTTAATAAATAAGGATGATAGTAGAGCTATACATTTAGCCCCAAGAAATTGATAAAAAGGAGATTCAAATTTGGCTCGTTTCAAGATTGGATTGAAATAATAGAGCTGAGCTATGAGCCTAAATTTTGGATTGAGTTTTCTTCAAACTTATTTCAAGCCATACCTGGATTTGCTTGAACTACTCCAAAATCGGCTCGTAATATTTTTTATTTATAAAAAACTATATATATATATATATATAATGCAAGTAAAATTGAATATAACAAGTCAAAAACCAATTTTGAGTTTGAACATATTCAAATAGCACAATTTGAGCAAGTTAGTTTTAATTTTTAGCCAAATTGTGCTGATATGAAGCTGAAACGGATCCAAATAACTCAATTTGAGCCAGCTTGGAAGAATTTTCAATAAGTTTAAGCGGACCCTCACAGAGAAATATACTATTGATGTGTGCTAGAAAATTTGTCGCAGTAGACTGGTAGATTATTGTCTTAGTGTGGTGCGAATATTCAACACACAGTCAGAAGAAAGAAAACAATTAATAAAGACATCATAAGTTTTTATGTGGAAAACTTGGAAAGGAAAAACCACGAGATTTGGTCCAGCTGAACAGTTCTACTATGAGAAGATAATTGTAATTGCAAGCAGTTGTCCCGCAAACGAGAAAGATATCCTAGGTTTTCCAAGTTATAACGTCGATGTGCTAATGAATTTGTTGCTAGGAACAAGCAGCAATCAGTAGCGATTTGCGGCGTCTGGTCATTGGAGGTCCACGATGATTAGTGGTGAACGACGATAGTCGAAGTTGGTCGACGGAGATTGACTATGATCTATGATTGTTAGCGGTGGTCGACAGAGGTCAGTCGTGGTCGACGGTGGTCGACTGCGATTGGCGAAAGTTGGCAACGGTCGGCGATTGTTGAAAGATGTCAGTGGTGGTTGATAGCAGTCTGAGATGTTGGTGTTGGATTTCAGCTCCTTCTCAAAGGTTCAAGCTCTTCCTCATATCTGAAGCTCTCCTTTTCCCTCATGAGATGGGTGAGACTTTATTTATAGTGTGTTGGGTGCTATTAATAAAGGAATTTGAACCATTTTGATCGAACAGTCCGGGGAGTTTTCTTCGATCAGACGGTGTTTGATGAACATTTGAGTATCTTAACGATGTTGGAATTGAGCGATCTTAAGCTCCCTAAATTTGTTTTGTTGAGACACTCGATTCAACTATAGACTTGTTAAGTTTGACATTTGTTTGTCCTTCTCAATATGTTTGGAAAACCTCCAAGATTAGTTTAATGACATGATCTGGGCTTGATTAACTCGGATTGAATATCATTGGGTTCGCTTCGTTGAGCCACTCAGTTTGACTATAAGTTTGTTGAAATTAGAGTTCTCGTGACTTTTTTGTCAAGGTTTGAATAATGCTGACTCAAAATATTACCTCGAGGTCCATCCCATGTCTCGAGATTCGTGATTGATGATGATATTTGTTGGAGTTGTGTCAGCTGCCTCCTATATTGGGGCAAGGTCACTTTTATCGTCTGAAAATATTTAGATCTAGAGGTTTTCATTTGTATCGTGTATATGTATCAATACACACACACACACACA
>NEWO01000035.1:254038-281164 GCA_003013225.1 Phalaenopsis aphrodite | reverse complement strand
GGTCGAGAGCTCTGCTAGGGATTCGAATGGCGATTTCTGTCGTTTTTGATTCAGTCGCTCAAAGAAGAGGGCTCGCACATCGCCTTTGTTTCGTCGTCTCTCCACTTTCGCTTCTCACTTCCTCTACTTCATTAGCTCGTGTCATTACTGTGTTTCATCTGTTTCGAAGCTGACAGCGACATGCGTCAACATCGTTTACTGCGTCTCTTCTGTTTCGATGTCGACAACTGCATATATCTGCATGTTCACCTCTCCCTGCTTCCGAGATTTTGGGACTTTGCAGCAAGAGTCGCCGACAGCTTCACATTCCGTCGCACCTCGCTGCAATTATATCGGGATCTTCTAGCAGGTGGTTTTCCCTGCTATGATGGTGCTCCCTCCTTCTATTGAGCATGACAAAGCCTCCTTTGCCCACGTGGTGGGTAATCCTCAAGTGGAGTAGGTTGTTGTCTTCGCCTCAAGTTATAAGGATTGTCGTGAAGGTACAAACGATTGCCCTTTTGTTAAGAAGTCAAGTAGGAAATGTGGGAAAGCAGCGCTCTTTTTCTCTGACTTAGAAATTTCAACCATGATTAAGAAATTCAAGTTCACTCTTATTGGAAAACTTCAGTGTGGGCACCCACCTATGAAAGTTATCAGAAAGTGTTTTGATGATCACAAACTACTAGACAAGTAGAAAGTGTGATTCATTGATGGGAGACATGTGTTGATTCAATTAACCGTGGCTGATGATTACACACAGATTTTCTCCAAAAAAATATCTTAATATTGCAGGCAAGTCAAAGAAGTTACTCAAGTGGTCCTTTGATTTTGACCAAAATCATGAATCTCCCATTGTACTGGTATGGTTTAGTCTACCTGGGCTCAAGCTGCGGTTTTTTAACCATCATGTTCTCTACTCTAATGGGGCCATACTTGGGGACCCTATGAAGCTAGATTTACGCACTTTCAATATGACTAGACATTATGTGGCCAGAATGCTTGTGGAAAGTGATATTACTTTACCTGATATTACTGAAGTCTGTTGGGCACAACTCATAATAGATATTGGTAACAAATCATCATGGAACATAGACCTCTTTATTGTAGCCATTGTAATATGTTTGGGCATACCCTTGATAAATGTCACAAGCTTAATCCTAATTTGAAATCTAAAGTTCAAGTAAATAAGGATGGGTATAACCCCACTGCTCTGGACATATCTACTCCACCTGTGGAGGAAACTACCATAAGACAAGATTTGGTGTCTGATTTAATTGCCCATGTGGACCACCCTGATAATATTATTTATGTTTCTGCAATTGATGTGACGTTGGATGGCTCTGCTGGACAACATACACCTTCAAACCCTATTGAAAACAATACTAAAGGATCCTTATTCAGGTTGATAATCAGGAGAACCTTGCAGCTCCTCATTTTCATGAAGTATCTGGTGTAGAGGCAACCACTCTCACTTCACATACACTAGAACCTATTGTGGGTATAATGGTTGGCAATGCTTCCACTATAGCTTTACCACCTCATCCGAATGAGCAAGGTTAATTTTCATATGAGGAATAACATGTTTACACTTTGAAGAGGAAGAAGAATAATGAAGATCTACTTGAGCTCAGGAATCTAATGAATGATACTCTGGTTACTTCAGGTAATGATACACACCTCACCAGTTTGTTAGATGGCTCCCTTTCGAGAATTAGAGGCAGAGGTAAGACTAAATTGGGTCATCCCTTGATTTTTTCGTGTCTTAGTGGTTTGGGCTTTATTGATCTTATATGTACCTTCTCTTTTTTTGGTTTTTTTTGTGTGTGTGTTGTACCGTGTGGGTTGGGTGCCAATTTTTTGGCCCACTCATACAACATATCTGTATCCTTTTATCTTTAACACACACACGCACACACGCACGCACACACACACACGCACACACACACACACACACACACACACACACACACACACACACACACACACACACATATATATATATATATATATATATAATTTTTTTTTGGGATCAGATCGGTTAAGTAGGGTGATTATGTATGCGTGTGTGCGCGCACACACACACACAAATATATATATGTATACACACATATATCTATATGTATGTATACATACATATATCTATAAAGCTCATCAGAGGAAGGTATTGTACATTCTACCACAAAGTTGGGTGATTAGATGTTTGGTCATGGTAGATAACATATGTCAAATTCTCCCAATTCTATTGACCATTTAACTAATTTTCTTGATGTTTCTAGTTTTTGTAGGATAACCTTCAAAGAGAGTTGTGTATAGACACATATAGTGTGGGTATGGAAGTACAAACAAAGTTATTGCTAAAAATACTAAGCCAATGCAGTCTTGTTTGCCAACAGGTAGCGACTTTCTATGTCAGAGAGAATTTTGTTGACATATTAGACTGGCTTTTCAATCAAGCTCTCCACCCTGACTAGGACAGAGCTTATCATGTGAAGTGAAATATCCAAGTAGATATATAACATCTCCCTTTGGACGGGCTTTGAAAGAAGGGGTGGCAAAGCCATACATGCCTTGAGTTGCTCGAAAGTGGGTTGACAGTCATCTGTCCTCTAAAAACCAAAATCTTTAGCACCTCTTAGTATCTTAAAGAATGACAAATACTAATGCTCGGAACGAGCCAAGAAGCGAGATATGGCAGTTATACAGTTGCTCAAATATTGAACCTCCTTGATGTTCTTTTGAGGCTCCATGTCTCTCAGTGTCTTGATCTTTTATGGGTTCACCTAAATTCCGTGATGAATAACCATGAATCCTTGAAACTTTTCTTATGTAACTCCAAAGGCACACTTAGTTGGGTTAAGGCGCATGTCATACTGATGAAGAAGTCAGAAACACTCTAGATGAGAAATGCGTTGAAATGCTTCCAGGCTTTTTTACCAACATATCATCAATGTACACCTTCATCGTATGCCCAAGAAAGTCTTTGAAGACCTTGTTCATGAGGCATTGATAGGTAACATCAGCGTTCTTCAACCTGAATGACATAACATGATAACAGTCTAAACCATTATCTGTTTGAAAGGAAGTAGATTTTTCGTTAATAAGAGGATCTTGGTGGAGGACTTCGACTCTTTCCAGGTCAGAATCATCAAAAGTGATAGGCTCGAAGCACAATTTCTTCTACGTTGGTTCTTTGGGTGTAGTGATAAGGAGTTGATCAGCTAGCAATGGACCTCCAACAATCGTCTGAATTTTGCCCACCATTTGGTGACTCCCATGTTCTTGCTTTTATGCCTGTTGCCCCTCTACTTTGAGCGTTATCAACTCCAACTAGTTTATTTTGCACAAATTGACTAAGATATCCCTGTCGAATCAACCTTTCAATCTCCTCCTTGAGCTACTTACATGCCTCAGAGGCGTGGGCACGGCTCCGATGCAAACGACAATATTGTTCTTGATTTCCCGAGTTGGGTTTTAGAGGGTGAGTCCACTTAATGGTTTTCTCATCTTTGATGACCATTAGGACATTAACACGCGACATGTTTAGTGGTGTATATTCTTTCTTGGGTCGATATTCACTTCATTAATTTCAGGTCGAGGAGGAAGGTCATGATTCCGTTGTTGATTAGATTTTCTCCGTTGTAAGGATTGATTATTGTCCCTGATATTATTTTTGTGCTTTGCTCGGAATTGCTTCTTATGTGTGTTGATGGCATCGTCTGTAGTGGTTTGGGCCTCAAAACAGTGGACAAGGTCCGCGTAAGTGAAGAGCACGTAAGAGCGGGCCTAAACATCAGTGACCATAGTGCGTAGGTGTTGATGTTTGGAAGCTTGAAGCCTGTTGGGATGGGGTGTTGGAGGACCACAACATCCGCTAAGGGAAAAGATTCATGAAAGTTGTGGTGACTAGGGAAGGGATCCTTTTTTCTCAAAGGGGAACTTTTCCCGGAAGTTGTAGCTCATTATGAATGATATCATATGGAATGGTTGACATGGCGGTGCCAAGTACGTTGCACAAGATGAATGAGTGGAACTTACGGTATATGAGTTCGGGATCCCGTCATGGCAGGGAAAATGTTCCCTCCAGGGAGGGGGTCTAGTACGAGTATTTTTGAGCGGCACATTTCCAGTAGATCGCTGAGTTAATGGTAAACGAATTTCATTCAACTGTGTTGGTAGTGACTATTGAGCCCTGCGTGGGAGCTATAGGATCCCTAGTTGAGACTCCCCCATTCTACGCATTCAGTCTTCTAGAGAAGGACCCGATATGTCGTCGTTGGCAGGATAAAGTCTTCTAGAGAAGGAAGATGAAGACTTATGATGCCCTCGGCTCGGTGACAGCTCCATGTAACGATAAGTGTTTAAGTGGGATGCTCCGTTGTCACGATTATTGAATTTGGTGGCCATGTAGTAAGCCTCATAAGTAATTCAGTGATGGGATTAAAGTTTCTCACAGAAAGCGCCAAACAGATGCATGCTAGAAAATTTGTGATGATAGAGTAACATATTATCGTTTTAGTGTGGTACGAATATTCGACATACACTTGGAAGAGAAAAAAAAACTAATAACGACACTAGAATTTTTACGCGAAAAACCCAGAAAGGGAAAAATCACAATGTCTGACCCAGCTGAAGAGTTCACCATAAAAAAAAAGGTTACAGTTGCAACCAATTGTCCTAAGAGTTAGAAAAAGTTACTAGATTTCCCGAGTTACAATGTCGGCGTGCTGATGAAGTCGTTGTTAGGAACGAGTGGCAGCTGAAATCGATTGGATGCGTTCAATCGGTGGTGTTCGACGGTGGTTTGCAATGATCGACGACAGTCGACAGTGGCCGACGATGATTGGAGGTGATCAACGATGGTCGTTGGTGGTCAATGGAGGTTAGTAGTAGCCAACGACGGTCGATGACAATTGACAAAAGTCGATAATGGTCGACGGTGGTCGAAGGAGGTCAATGGTGGTCAACGGCGATCGACGATGGTCGACGGTGGTACTGGACTTCAGTTCCGCAAAGAATCAAGCTCTTTCTCAAATCTCAAGTCCCTCCCCCCCCCACCAATTAATGCAGAAATATAAATTACTTTGATTAGACGATCTAAAAAGCTTCTTTCAATCAAATAACTTTTGATGAATATTTGAATGTTTTAACAGTGTTAGAATTGAGCAAACTTGAGCTCACTAGATTTGTCTTGTCGAGACGCTCGAGTCAACTATTTGCTTGCTAGATTTAATATTCGTTTGACCTTACAAATATACATGGAAAACTTTCAAGAATGGTTTAATGATTTAATCTGGGCTTGATTTGACTTTTATTGAACTAATCTTGATATCATAGGGTCAGTCTCCTTGAACCTGTCAGTGCGACTTGAACCTGTCAGTGCGACTGTATGTTTGCTGAAATCAAAGTTGAGTGACTTTTTATTAATGTTTGAATATTTCTTGCTTAAAAAGTTATCTCAAGGCACGTGCAACACCTCAAGATCCGTGACAAATGATGAAAATTTGTTGAAGTTATATCAACTATCTTATAATTTCATTGGAAGTTCATACAAATTAAACTCAAACTAAACAACCGAGCTAAAATTACAAGATAGACAATAAATAGAATCAGACAATTAAGTGCAACTCGGCTATAAAGTTCAGCAGCACAAACAGAAGATTCAAGAAAAAAAAAAAAATCAAATTTCCATTGTTAAGTTTGATATAATTTCTGAGCAATGCGTTTCTCTTCTTTCCTTAATACCAAAATAGCTTAGGTAGTTTGTTTAAGAGCCTCTGCTTCAGCCACAGCCATAGGATCAGATTTCAGTTCGGCATCATCTTCCTTCTCACCTTGTCGCTCTTCAGCCAATTTCTTTCTGTGCAAGTCCTCTGCAGCTTGCATTGCTGCCCGTTGTTCTGCCTGCAAACGCTGCATCTCTTGCTCCTGCTGCTGCCTCTCAAACCAGGTATCCGCATCCGCCCAAACTGGGTACATCAACCATAAAATCAGGTCAGATTAATCTAGACTAAACAATAGCCGAATAGGATGCCACAAACCTATATGATGCAAATGATTATTCGAATGAAATAATGAAGGTTTATGTCATATTTTAAGAAGCATTCATCACTAGACCTCTTTGAGTGCTTGGACAGAAATTTGATACGAAAATCAAAGCCCGCTCGGTTATAATTAAAGAAATTTTGGTTTTGGGTTCAGCTCAAATTGAAGTTAATGGTTCAGCTTGAATTGAGACAAGTTTAAATTGAACTAAGTTAGCTCAAGATTGATTGTGAATGCATGCATTAATGCATACACAGGTATTAGTACATGTATATATATTTAAATTAATACATTGGTGGAACTAAACATTTACACATGAATCTATACGAGTCGTCAATTTTGAATTTTGACTTGGATAAAACTCAAAATGAACTTGATGGATAATAGTTGGTTCTCAAATCAAAATAGAAATAAAGTACAAGCCACCAATTGGCTATACATGTAACAAGTGGAAAGTGAATTGCATTGATTATTTGACTGGCAAGTGAAGTGAAAGTGATTTCCTCCCCCAATTTGTATGCTTCAAAAGTCTCACTTCCAGAAGTCATTAAAAATGGTATTATATAATTCCTAAAAAATTAGTACAATGTATAGCGCGCTCACATATGTTCATGCATATGCCTAAACAACTAAATTTATAATCATATATAATAGATAATATTATAGTTAAATATTTTGATGAGAATATCTCCTATTTGAGTAAAGAACATAATTTAGATGGGCTTGTCCATTTTCAATTTTTTTTTTCCGAGATGAAATATCAATTTACCACAATATATTTAGTCCTAGCATGGTGGACATGGATTTTTGCAATTATGATGACAACCATATTGTCACAATATATTTTTAAAATTCTATTCACTTGAAAGATTAGTTTTTCTAGCAATTATGTAAATTACATTTTTTGCAAATACTAAGTGTTAGTAATCTATATTTAGCTTCAACACTATTTCTTGAGGCCATAAATTATTTATTTTTTCCTGGTGTAAATAAGTTTCTACAAGCATATATAAAATAACCAAAGATAGATCTTCCATTTGATGAATTTTTAACCCACTCAATATATGTAAAGAAATAAAATTTATAATTGAATGACTTTTTATATGGCGGGACTTTTTTAGCTGTCATTTAGAGGAAACTTAAAATGCAGTTAACTTCCATGTAGTCTTCAGTAGGGTCGTTTAGGTAATGGCTTACAACTCTAACAAGGAACCCTGTTAGGATGAATAAGATAGATGTAGATGAGTTTTCCCATGGGCTGCAATGCGTACTTTTATCAATGGGAATGCTAGTAATGGTGATGATACTCTTTTTTTTTTTTATTGGATTCATTAGAGTTTTTATAAGCTTATATTTAAGCATTTCTATTTCTTGAAGTAGCTCAGAATTATACTTCTTCATTTGGAAAATAGAAATACCATATTTTGATAATGCCAATTTCATAGCGAGTATTTTAAATTTCAAAATCACCACATATTCTCGTTGTAAGACCGTCGAATATGAGTCAACACACACACACACACACACACAAATTCACGTTCTCTCCTTTAGGTAAGCTTTTGATAAAGAGTGTGAATAGTTAGACGTTGAGCAGACTAACATTCAATATATTCGTAAAATTACAATTAAATTCATCATGATGAAATTGAATTCAACAACTTAAACCTCGGGAACCATCACTAAGTAGATCAACTGTGACCCTAAATTAGCCAACTTAGAAATAAAACTCACGATCACATAAACCCTATAAAAGTTTAGTTTAAAAGCCTAAAACTATATAGAGATTTTTTTAGCCTATATATCTTACTGATGATTCTATAATTTTCCAATCAAAATGGGATTGCCATGAATATTTCCTCAAAGTACCTAGAAAATATCAAGGACAATCCAAATTTAACACAAGAAAGCAAAACTCGAATTTTATGGTCTGGCAATTAGAGAAAAAAGTTATGATAGTATATAAATTATGGTTGTTTGTCTTTTCGCAACAAATCATGTTTTGAATTTATCCACGCTCAAATATGTTTTTTATTTAATTGCAACAATCTCTTTATATCCAATTGATTTCCTAAAGAAAGTTCAAATATTTCCCACATAACATTCTTTTTTAAAGGCTGAAGGAATAGCTTTTTTTAGTGATTAATGAATAAAATTTGTACAAATTTTAATTTCAAGAGCACCCAATCAAAGTACCACTGATAGATTTAAAGGCTAATTTACTTGAAACATGAGAATAAATGTAAATGAATGGCCAACAACCGAAAAAATTTTGGAAGAAGAGAAGAAATGGTTTGTCTTAGAAAATGAATGGAGCATTGAAAAGGTTTTTAAAATTTATGTACACTTGATTGATATCTAGTAATGAGATATGTAATTATGAGGGCAACTTCTCTCCAAATAGAAACATTTATAGAGAAAATCAGTGATCTAGCCACCACTAAGAAGTGCTTAGTTTTTCTTTCAACAATCCCATTTATTGACTAGTGTCAACACAATTGGTAAATAATCCCTTAATATAGGATATAATTTTCAAAGACATATTCAAAGTATTCTTTATCATAGTACATTTTTAAGACTTGAATTTTATACTGAAATTAAGTGTGGATCATAGTGTTTAAATGTTTAAAAGTTTGTCTGCCTTCACATTTTTCTTTCAGCAAGAAAGCCAACATGAAACGGAAATGATTATTGATGAATGTAAACCATCCCCACTGATCATTTTGAACTGAAACAAAAGAACGCGGAAGTTTTTATGTTTTACTGAGATATTAACTCCGAATGTGTTTAGCAAGATAACATTCTTCACATTAAAAATTCGTTGAATTTTTATTAGTGAAAGGAGAAGAAATTAAATTTTTTAGGTAAGTAAAATCTAGGCGTACTAAGTGATAGTGCCAAATCTGAGATCATTATCACTATTATAATTATTTGAAATTTAAATTTGATTTTGGGTGGGCACACAGCCCTAGGAGTGACGATAATTCTTCATAAGATATGCATCTACATTGCTGATAATTCTTCTTAAGTTCAAGGCATAGAAGCAACAAAGATTGGATAAAAATTAGTAACACGATTTTTATATAGAGTGAATTTGCTAATTAATGATAAGTTGCAATCTAGGCCAAGCAATGGAAACAAAGAGTAACTTTTGAGAGAATGATGAAACTTAGTCCAATCACATTTGATAGCGACACATTTGTAATATGAGCGTTATAATTCTAATGACAAAGATTGTAATTGTGGAAGACATTTTTTTTTATTTCTTTTCATATGATATGAAGCTCAAGTCTACAATCCAACTAGTAGTTTTCTTCTTATTTGCAATGAGACAACTGAAAATTCATCTTTTTAAGCAACTAAGCTAATTTTGGTGATCTCCTTTAATAAACTATTTTTGGTAAAAATAGTTAGATGTCTTTTTCTTATCGTGTAAATGCAGAAACTAAAGAGGGCTATTAAGATTTGTCCTTATTGTTGGATCTTTTTGGAAATTTTCTAGTTAAATATTTTATCATGAATACTCATGTTTGGATTTGATTTTTTTTCATTTTGAATTCAATTGTTAGCAATTGATGGTGATAACTCATCACACAAAGGCACCAAGGGAGAGACATGTGTCAGAGGATCATGAAAAATAAAGAAATGGAGAGTACACAGCTCTCCAGGACTACTCAATGAAGAGGCAAAGAGCGATCAATAGAGAAAGAAATAGAAAAAAAAAAATGAAAATGAACAGACAAAAGTTTTAGAGTGATTTAGTCGCGCAACTCATATTCACAACTTGTTTTGTTGATGAAGTTCATTAGAATCTTGGCTGGACAACCAAAGTTGAACCTCATAGAGTAGAACAAGCTAAGAAAGAGAGGATAGAAGAATTATGATAGTAAAAAGTACAGAGGAGAAGAATAATGCTCTAATATGTAAGTTACAATGAGATATTAAACGTGAATAGCGTTGAGCTCAACAACACAGAGTACTATAAGTGAGCTTCCGAGATACATTCTAAGAACTTGAGAGTCTTTGAAAATGAAGAAGAAAGTCTCAAATTAATCTAGTGAGAAAAATACAATGAGAACCAAAAGACCAACCCTTTGAAAGTTTTTCTCCTCACCATTTATGGATTTTTTATGATGCCTTCATTGAATGCGCCATGTAATAAAGAATATTCATGTGGTGGCATTGGTGATGGTTAGGTAGGCGGTTACAAGAAAAACAAGTGTTAGAACATGTGGGCGGACCAAAGCTGGCACATTGTCCCGATTATGAAATTGACTATTTGAGGTGAGAACATTGGTTGTGATTATATGGTGAGGCTAATTAGAAGCTGAGACTGTGGTTTGCAGAGATTGCAGGGAGAAAAAATGAATGTGATTTGCAGCAAAAGACAGATCATGACCATTATTGCTAAAATATTTGTGTGTTGCATTGTTCGCCACATCTTCTTATGCTCGTAAGAAAGCGCGAGTATAGATAGTTCTAGGGCCCAATATAAACAAGAAGAAAGTGGCATGGTTGACTTTGGGAAGATACAAATGTTACACGAACATTGGAGTTGCTAGATTCTTTACCATTACATTCTTTGATGAAGTTGGAAGTTGCAATCATGTGCTTCATGACAATCACAACTTCTTTCGAAGATGATCTTTTATATACATTTTAATCATTATTGCTAACGAAGATTGGTTTTCAGTGTAGGTGAGGGGCCCATCTGCATGGAGGGGAAACTCCATATTAAATGACCTTCAACTTTCCACAGTGTTTATAACCATAATAACTTTGACATTATCTTGAAAATTACCATAAGAAAAAGAAAAAGGAAGATTGAAAAATTAAATTTTATTCCCTGGTTCTATATAAAGAAAGAATATAAAAAAGATGAGGCATAACATAAATAAGCATAGAAAGAATTATTAAATAAATAAATAAATCTAGAAACAAGTCTTTAATTCTAGAGTTCAAAATTATTTACATAATAGAAAAGAAATGTTGCTTTCAAGAAGTAATGGATTTTTGTAGTTGAAAAAATGTTGATTACGAATTCCTCGATTATCAGAGAGGGTCTCTATATGCATGGTCGCCTAGGATTATATGACCAATCTTAACTCCCTTCTCTACCATCATTTAGAGAAGAAGTGGTCAAATCCTTGGGAAATAGCACCATAACCAAACTGACTCGATCACTTCGAAGATCCTGCAGGATGGTGTTGCTAGCTTCCAACATATTGTGATGTGGCACATGGCTAACAGGATGGGTAATAGCATTCATGAATATGCATGGATGTAAAACATCCTATTTGCAAAAAGGCCAACGTATATCAACATTGAGAAAACAGATGTAATGCAAAATTTGGAATTTATAGATAATGGTGAGTGGTGTATGGAATGATTATGGTGCTGCTTTGGTAGTGAATTGGTGGATCAAATTGTTTGACCTTCCATACATAATCAATTATTTGTAGACATGCCTGATCTCCGGCTAAAGTTTATGGGCCAAACCATCACTGCCACGGCTTATGATGGAGCCTTTGTAAGCTTACCCCAGAGTAACAATTGGCTTAAGAAGCTTCGAATTCATCAAAGAGAACAAATATTTTAGTGGAGATTACTCAGGATGTAGCTCGAACCAATAAATGGCTCACCAAGGGCATAAGTGAGACTCTCAATTACCCGTGGGGATGAGATGATAAAGAAAACCGAGCACATATTGTGGCTAATTGGAAATTTGTAATAGAAATTCTCAACATTTATAGAAGATAGGGATGTGGAGTGTCAGCTGAGAGGAACCCATTAGGAATTTATCTAAACTCTAAAAGCCACAATTTAACATTAGCAAAGATTCTTGCATCATCATTTACCAAAGATGAAGAGCACGAAATGCAAGGAAACATGGAAGATCGTATGGCACCCTGACTCTCATTGTTACCAATACTCTTCAATTACTCAGCCGGACATTTCCCGCTACAAGAGCTCTAAGACACTAGCAGATCTTCTAAGTTGTTCTCTTCCAATTTTTGGTGCGCCCCTCCTTGGGAGCAAAAGGCTAATATGGATGTGCACTTCTTTCTTCATGTGTAACTAGCATGGGCGTGATTAAATAGATGAAAGAGGAGACTGCTTGGTGGAAGCTGGTACTTAATCTGAGCACAAGAATAGTGCCCAATGGAGCTCAAAGCAGTGCATTGCATTAAAAAAAGCTTGGAGTCTTGGATGCTAAAATTCAATGAGATCACCATTGAAGGAGATAACATCAATATCATTAACTTCTTTAGACAAACTATGCAGGACACAGTTTGGAGAACAAGATCACATGATAGCTTGGAGATTCTCTTTCCTTATACTCTTTAAATAATTTTTTAGCACATTGCCAAAGACAATGATAGGGCAGCTCATTATTTCACATTCAATAAGAATATCCGATTAGCTTTAATGGAGAGTTTTGTGAGCAAAATTATAAATGAATCTCGTCCCCTTTTTCCTTTTCTTAGTTTTGATAGATCTCATCATGCAACTGTCATCTTTTTTTGTAGTTTGTTTTTCTTATTAAAATGTTACATGCAAAATTTTGTTGTATATGGAAAGTTGCTTTCCATAGATTATTGGATTGTTGTAGATGAAAAATTGTTGTCTACAAAATATGGGTTTGTTGTAGATAGAAGGGAGTTAGCTATGGATCAAGGATTATTTTTACAATTACATACATCAATAACCTCCTAAACCATGCATTAGAAGGAGACCCTTCGATTGAAATGAATAAAATCTAAGAAATTCATGGATAAAGCCATATAGGGACATTTATCTCACAGTTTTCCTAACAAGGAGTGCAAACTACAGTAGGCTAGAAGCAAGCATACTTTTTCTCCCAAGTTTAGCACAACTACAATCAAGGATTCAATGAATTTGAGTAAGAACTCATCAATTTAAAGAACATAAACTTCATTTACTAGACCACTTTATTAATCTCTACTCAATGATTCAAGATGAACTACAAATGCATTCTTGTTCTACATTGTATAGCCTAAGAATCTCCCATCACCCTTTTCATTAAGATTACCCATTTAATGAGTAAATGAATCCATCTTTCTTTCAAGTTAAATCTTAAAACAAGTTTATTTTAACTTTCTCAATTGAGCTTAGCCAAAAATAGGTTTCAGAGTTGATTTTAGATAGCAATATAGTCATGAATAAGCCGGTACTGCTAAAAAAAGAATTGAAAAATTAGTTATAAATGACAATGATAAAACAAAGGAATATACTCTTTTGCATGAAAAAAAGAAGAAGAGACTAGACTCATTGAAAATATTTTTATTAGAAATTTAACTATTCATTCATGAGCTTGAGTTCAAGCTGCTTATAGCTCGATTAGTTGGTTCGTTGAGCCAACTCATGTATACAAACAAACTATACAATCGATACTCATAAATATTATTTGTATAAGGATTTGTTCCGAAAAAATAAATAAATAAATAACTAGCACTATCTCTTGATCTCTCACACAACTTGTAGCTACCTCTTCCTCATATACTCCAACCTTCAAGCAACAATGGTTTCCTTTCCCTATGTCAACTTCTCTGTTGATTTTCAACCTCTATTTAATGGTTGGAGCGCGTTTTATTTATCAATTCAATACCACTGCCAATAAAGTAGTTGCATCAATGTCATCGCAAAACCACAATCCCTCAACTGAGGTAGATCTCCATCATCTTATCATCCCACTCTTTCTACTTGACAAAAACCTACTTGACAGCTTGGTCCAACATAATAGGTGTTCATTGAGCTCAAATTCCTCAATGAGATTTTGGTTTAAGGTTTGTTGGTAAGCTTGACATAAGCTCAATTTTGAGTTCAAGCTTACTGCTCGAGTAGAGGTCAAGTTAGGCGTGTCTTGAGCAAATCAACTAAATTATACTCTTAGGATAGGTAGTCAAATTCCAATTAATACAATTTACACAAAATTGTAACTTCTATGAAATACAAATAAGCTTTAAACCAGATAAGTAACTACAAACCTTAATAACTATGATGTCACATTTTCATGACACGTCATAACCTAACTTGGTTACGTGAAAAGTAAATAAGGATTGATTGGATATAAATCTAAAATTTGCTTTACTACATTAAATTTGGAGACTTAAAATGAGAAGACAATATTTGATGTGCACAATAACTAAAAGAATAAATATTACCTATCTACAAGAAAGCAAACTCTAAAAAAAATTATAAAGGTACGGGCATTGTTAAAAGTTATTCTATATCAGAATGGTTAATAAAAAGTTTAGAATAGAGATGGATAAATAGTTGAAAAATAAATTATCAAGGCAAATAGGGTAATTGATAAGGTGCTTGTTATGAAGATAAATATCAAGTATGACATCATGAATATAGTCAATCGGTAGGCTCTTCGAGTTGCATTAAAAGATAGTTTAAAAATAATTCTAGGAAGATTTGGAATGAGTGCTAAAGTGTTAATGTTGTTAAGGATAGATATTTACCAGAGGAATATTAAAAGAGCATATAGATTTACTAAGATGAACTATAAGAGAATTCATGGTGCTTATGAAATAAGAGATTGAAATGCAATGGAAAAAATTATGCTTGATTTGACAATAGCTTATGAATTTACAATAATGAGCACATACTTTAATAAACAAGAACAATTAGTTCTCTACAAATACTGTAACACCAAATCACAAATAAATTTTTCTTGATTGTATTAAAAATATTCATCCGAAAATTGTAAGTTAATTTTAAGAGAGATTTTGAGTACATAAAACTTAAATATTTAATTATCTTATTCTTTTATGAATTTCTTAAAAAATTAATAAATAAAAAAAGGAAACTAAATCTACACCCAAAATCGCTTGGCCAAATTTGACTGGTCCCGCAGATCAAAATAGAGTTGTTTCAAGATTAGTTGGTTAAAAGGAATGATGAATTCAGAAAAGTAGATTGAATGCTCATCTAACTCACCATCAACTTCAAGTTGATAAAAGTTATTCAAACAAGCGTACACAAACTAAAGGTTAACCAGACAAAGTCGTTCAAAGTCATAAAGCCTATTCACCCAACTCATCAAAGCTACTAGCTAGTGAACGTGCAAGAACTCGACAAATGCAGGCAACATTAATAGTGAATTCACATGAAATATTCCTATATTCTAAAATTAATAACAGATCTTGATGTAATATGAAAGATATAGGTTAGTTAAGTTCATTAATTTAATAGTAAGCATTTGCAAAACTTTGCTATATACAATTCTACTAGTATTGTTTAAATGTAGACATTTCTATATCATTTTGCCTGGCTCAAACTAAGCTTGTAAATAGGAGGTGAGAAGCCGAGTTTGGGATATTTGAATCATTTGCATCAATCTTATAATATCTGGCAATCTAGAGAAAGCCTGTATATTCTCTCTCTAAATTATGTTTCTCTCTCCTCTTTTCTTTTGTTTTTTTAGTCATTCTTGTCAATAAGATTCCAGCGTTATGCATGGATAAATTTAAATCCAATAATATGGATAAAATCTAACTTTTATGCACACGATGCAAGGATATAAATAAACATTTCAACAAGAAACAAACGCAGAAATTGCACCATCCCTCACTAATCAAGCTACATTCCATACTCGGAGGAGAGTCTTCCAGGTTTGAAGAAAGACTGTAGCTTTAGCACATTTCAAAGAAGGATATACATAAATATAAACAATTTCAACGAGATTTAGATATGCCGTGAAAAGAAATGGGATAGGGGACTTACTGGGTTGCGCGGCCCACCCTTGCTCGCCTCCCTTGATGCGCTCAGGTAGGGCGTAGTTGACGGTGAGGACTCGACCATAAAGCTCGGCACCGTCCATGTTGTCCATTGCGGCGACCGCATCCTCACGCTCCAGGAAGGTTACAAAACCAAAAGACCGGTGCTTCTGAGTTGCCTGATCAAGCGGCGTCTTCACGTCCTTAATGTCACCGAAGGGGATGAACGCCGCGTGCAGAATCGCCTCATTCACCTCCTCCGCCAACCCACCTTAACCGCAACAGCTCCACAGTTAAAAACCCTAGTTAGTTCGATCGAACCAAAAGAAGAAACTCTAAACAAAGGTAGAGAAAATGCTTCGGCAATTAGTCGAACACCTTACCTACGTAAAGTGTGTTTTTCTGTACTTGGAGGTTCATGACCGAGCGCGCGAAGAAGTGATCAAGCGAGCCTGAAAGTGCGCCTCAGAAGGAGATTGATGCTTTGCATAAAACTTCAAAGGGCCTCTATGCAATAATATTTAAATTAAAAAAAAAAAAAGAAGCAAGGGCTCTATGTTTCGGTCTGCTAAGGTTATACATGCTCCTCAAATCAACAATGTCGACGTATTTTTTGCACAAAAAAAATGATCTCATATATCCTATATAAAGTAAAAAAAATTACAAAATCATATTGGCTGCTTAATTTCTTAAATCAATATATTCAAAGTTTCACCAGAAAAAAATACTAAAACTAATTTCAATGGAACATTATATATGCAAATATTTGAGCAATAAGTCATTTGCTTCTTATTTTCGGTTACATCCTTAGTTCTGATGGTTGTTGTTTGCAAGTAAATTTATTTCATATGAAAGCTTAGTTTGAGAAGGTATTTAAGTTCCATTTGGTAATGTCGTAGAAGTAAAGGTGACCATGATATGTGATAAGTTTGGTCCGTTCATTTTAGCAAGACAAGCAAGTTGGGTATTTTATCTTTCATATCCTCATAGAATAAGCGACAAAGTTAAGTGACAGTAGTCATAGCCGGTAAACCTACAACGACTATTAATATTCATAATTCAATTGACCCCACTCATCAAGAAAAATAAATTACAAATTCATGAACTCCACTTAATACAATCAATGAAAATCTCAATTTAGTGGATGCTGCTAGAAAACAGGTAGAAATTCATGTCTATGAGCATGATTCTAATGATGATTTGGACAAAGTAATTTTAACTACATCCTCAAGGAACTCATCAAAGAAGGTTAACTAAGATGTGTAAGTTAATCCAAAACTACTTACTTTTGTGTTTTTAGTTTTAATGGTGCACATGTAGATTACACTTTACGGTTTTATTTTGTTTTTACTTTGCATTTTTGTGTTTTCAGCTTCAGTGAATTTGTGTTATAAAGTTCAAACATGAATTTCTAACAGATACTAGCACCTCCACCAATTGTGACCACGACACCGCTACCATCACCAACCACGAAACCACTATAATCACCAACCACGACACCACTACCACCACCAGTCAGGACCCCACCATCACCATCAACTGCGACCACGACCGTTATTGATGCACCCTCTACTTCAAGCTGCTAAATCACCTGACATCAGCTCTAAGCAAAGGGAAACACATATTGTTTTCTATTTTTTGATTTAATAAAGAATTAATCATATGTTATTCTTAGACTTACTTCGCTCAGACAGGCCATCCATTCCATCAGAGACATGATTCAGAGCAAGTACAATTACCTGTACTTATTCTGGAGGTAGATCGCGATGACAATTTAAGATATGTGGTTCGGGGAGTTTAAGGTAAAACCCGAACACAATAATTTCAATTATTTTTTTATGACTAATAATTTCTAATCTAATTTACATAAACAGTGGTCTTGGTCCCCTAAAGAGGAGACACGCATTCAGAGGAACTTCGAGTACAAGGAGAACGATCATCTTCGCAACCAGTTCGGCGAAATACGCCATGCATATGAGCGCCCCTTGTGGCTTGATGAGGATGTGTTCGACACCCAGCTTAGGGATTGAGACTCTTCCGATTATCAGAAGAAGAGGGAGTATGTGAAGCAGAACTGCCACTCTGGTTATAGGGGCATTGGAGCCTTGAAGTACACTAGTTGAGTGCTCCCACATATGGAGTACAAGAGGAGGCTGATAAGAATTATTTTGTGCATTAAATATTATTTGATATTAAATGTATGCTAACTATTCCATTACACTTATAAACTCTAAAGAAAGGACGGGAGCTAACTGCTGCAGAGTTACACGAGCACACCCACAGGCAGCAGTTAAATTAGTCCAGGGTGAACAATACATCCCAAGTGACCTAAGTAATTCCCAAGATTAATTAGTATAATATTTAAATAACTATCAAAGTTTATTTAGTCTCAAGCTTTCCTTAATCATATTTTTGTTGGAGGCATTACAGAGTCTCAAGGAGAGACGATCCCAACAGTTGAGTTGTGGTTCGACATACCTCAGGATCCTTCCGAGTACAACCTCTAGAGGGAGTCTATTGATGGCAAGAAGAAGGGCAGGGTCTACCTGTCAGGCATCGGCCTATGTTGCATGTCTAACCTCTAACACATCTGGTGCATCTACTTCGACTGCACAGGAAGAGGAGATGTGTCACTAGGTTGTTGTTGTGGTTTTTGCTCAGGTCTTTACCCATCCAGCCACCTTGAGATCTAAGATGGAGTAGAAGATGAAAGCTGAAATCGAAGCGGTGCTGCGTTTTGAACTGAAGAAAGGGAAGCAGCTAGTTCAGGATGGGGACGAGGAGAGGACCGAGGAGGATGAGTAAGGGGTTATTTCTTATATTTGTTTGTATGCTAAGCAAATTATTGGTTTTGGATATTATTTGATTGGACTGTTCGTTCAATTTATTTGGTTTAATGCAATTATTTTTTATTATGACAATTGGAACTCATGAATAATCAATAGAAGGTCCCTATGGCAATGTTATAGCATTGTTTCTATACATAACATATAGGCTCAATATGTTTGCTGCATGTGCATCTAAAGCATGCATGCATGCCCGTCCTCCCTTATATTCTATCATATGTAACAATGTTTAATATAGACTTTTATGAGAAAGAAAAGCAAGGCATTGTCTTAATCCGAAGTTCTGAATATTTGAATACGTAATGTCATAGCTAAAAATAAATAAATAAAAGTCCCGCAGGCCACAGACGCAAACAAGATAATTATGCGGAAGAAAAAGTATCTTCCAAATGTATGTAATTAATTAATAATACAACAAACTAAGTCAACGGCCGTATAGACAACTTAACGAATAAAATATATGGGAATACCGGGGGCTGCACGTGATGAACAAGGGAATGGAAACAAGAGGCAAAGGTCCAGGTTTTGACCCAAACAGTTGTTGTTCAAAGGCGCAGCTCCATCCCGCCCACAGGAATTACGGTTTTAACTCCTCAAATGGAGGATGATCAGGAAGGAAGTTGTTATAATCTATTCGTTTGCCCCCACTATAAAATGAGATACAGAAACATGCAGAGCATGCACCCAATTAAACCCTATCGAAGAATTTGGTTCCCATCAAATAAACCCGTGATCAAATGGCTCGTTGGATGAAACCAGAGGTTGGTTAATTTTGTTTATTTGTGTGATCTCTTTCAATTCCTTCTGTGTCGTACCTTTTTGTATTGTCATTAATTGTGATAGCTAGCGCATGTACTGGGGTGCCATGCAGGTTTACCCGCTGTTGGCAGCCATGACCTTTGTGGCAAGCTTGTGCGTCTTTCAGCTCACCCGGAACGTCCTCATGAATCCTGAAGTGAGGTAATTAATGTATATATTTTATTCATGCATGCGTGATCAAATCTAGACTCGATCTAAATTTCCCTTTCCATGAAGAAGATTTGATTAGTTTGCAAATGTGTGTACGTTGCATGCAGAATTAATAAAAGCAACCGAGCATCAGCAGTTTTGGAGAATGCAGAGGAAGGCTACAGGTACAGCCAACATGGCTTTCGCAAGTTTCTCAGCGATCGCAAACCTCAAGTCTTCCCGGCTCTCAATAATTTCTTCTCAAAGACTGATGAATGAGACAATCGGCCTTTTTACGCGCACAAACCATATACTTTTCAATCCCTTCCCTGTTATATATTCGTTTGCAAGCATTTCATGTTAAGTATTTTTGAACAACTGTATCATTAATTACTTGTTATATTATATTATGTCAATTAATGGAATATGGTTATCGACCGTGTTTTGGATGCCGAGTTCATGTTACCCATTCCATGGCTGTCGTATTGAAAGTGGTAAGAAAATATAAAAAATTGCTTTTAAATAAGTAAAAGTGAACATTATTAATTTATTAATTAATTAGACATGAATGTCTCATTATCAACCAATTTAACCATAGCAGTATTGCAAATTTATAAAAAGACAATGGAAGCTAGCAGTATCAAAAAAATGACATGCGTTATAACTTATAAGAGATAATTGCAGTAGAAGTAGTAGTTAATTAATATGATGGATCAAGCGAGAAGCCAGAAATCCTTGTGCTTCCTGGTTGTAATCAAGTAACCCCCACCAGCCCTCCTCCCTCGCCTTCTCACTCCCACAGCCATGCAACTGGCATTCTTTATACAGTAATCCACCACGGCTGATCTGCTACCTCTGCCACGGCTCCGCCACGCCATCAGCAGCCTCCACATGGCGATCATCATAGGCCTCCTCTTCCGGCTTGCTAGCACCAAAAGCGCTGCTCCCTGTTTCTTTGCCGCCTCCACGATTACCGGTCCCTTCTCCTTCCCCTCCACCAAGCATATCTCCACTTTCACCTGCAATTGTTAAATTAAATTTGAGAAATCTTAACATGAATTCATTAATTATTATAAATTAATGCATGCATGCGCGCGTGCCTCGGGTTTCTTCTGCTGGGAAATCCTCTTCATGGCACAGAGGAGATCGTAGCTTCCGGGGTCAGTCATCTCCGCTCCATCGGGGGCATGGGAGACATAATTGTTAATGTTGGATGCGGAGGAGGATGAAGAGGAGGGCTTGACGACGCTGAGGAGGAGAATGGTGTCTTGGCTCTGTGCGGTGTGTGTTAGCGCCCACTGCAATGCAACTTTTGACCCTCTGCTCGAGTCTACGACGATCATGATCTTCCGGCCTAGCACCTGCTGCTTCTCAGATGATCCGCCGGCCGGGTCCAAGGAATTCTCTTCTTCTACATCATCGGCGGCTTCCACGGTGCTTGAGATCATGGGGGTTGATTTCATGCTCGGTGACCTCGGTGCTCCCCGCCTCAGCCTGAAGCTTGGCAATTTGCTACTGCTAATGCTCCTTGCCACCATGCCCATCCCCTCTAATTAATCCACTCACCGCTACCTATATTAATGCAGCTTCTCTGCACATACAGCTCATTTTATACCCTACAAATTAATATTAATATATCTATCTATCTATATATATATATATATAGTTTGTTTAGTTAGTTAATTATAAAGATAATCTATATATGCATAATCAAGAACATCCAAGTTGTGGAACAAGCGCGCACGTTTTAAGGATTTATATATATATGTTTATATATTACCTTGCTCGATCTGTAAGACGCTTAATTAATTCATTCCACCAAAGAAAAGTCTTATGTATTCAGTCTCCATCGATCCATCGATCAACAGCTAGCTAGCTAGCTATATATCGATCGAATTTTGTTAATCATTTTAATTTGTTTATGGCCGGATAATTCCTAGTCTCTAAGACGTGCACCGCATAAGCTTAGTTAGGCTATTCATAATGCTCCGCCTACCAAATATTTAAATATATATATATATATATATATAGATGAACCTAACTAAATAAAGATGTTCCCGGTACAACTTACTAATGGCTATTATTATTATTATTAGGTAGATCAGTAAATTAAGCTCATTAATTCCTTTAGTAGATTTTATTCAACTAAGCTCGTTGTCAAAAAATTGAAAAAAAAAAAGCTTTTTGCCAGATTAGAAGGCACCATAGCATATTAATAGAAGAACTAGCGATAAAGAAATTCGATGAAGTTTCCCCAGGAGCTTGCTAATTCAGCATTTTAATTATTTTTATTGAAAAAACTATTAACTCATTTAAACAAAATTTTAGATTCTTTTAGTTAGGCTAAGAAGCATCTCACCCTCTTCCTCTCGTCCATTGTGTTTAGGCACTCAGGGTTGTTGCAAAAGAATAATGTTTGATAGCTAGCTAGGGCAAAGGATCACCTCAGATATATTTATGCTCCCTGGGTACCTGTACATTGACAGTTTTACCCTTAAACTCTATATAAACAACTCTTGTAGCACGAATTGAAAATGAATGGAAACTTATTTATCTTCAAAGTGCGTAAAAACCCTTCTCTCTTTCCTCAGCTTTTTCTTTCTTCTTGAAGTTCCTTGATCTGTTATTATGGTATAATATGCCCATCAACATAACATCAAGAAAGCCATTGACTGTTTCTCTTTAACCTTTCCTCAAATAGGCCTTGAAGCATACTGTGGGTCCTATCAGAACGACCCAATTATTTTCATAGGCCTCATTTTTTTTATGACTTGCCACGTATGTGGGAGGGAGAAACCCACTCTCTACCTTTATAGTTTTTGTGAGTGTTGATACCATCGAGATGTTCCGATGGAATAACCATCTTTTATGACAATCATTTTTACTAGTTATCACTTGAATGTAAGCAGGACCCCTATTATCGAGATTTTTCTTGGGTATCCCCCAAAATGTAATCAACCAAATAGATACGTCCCTTTGAGAGTTGCACTTGACCCCATAACAAAAACGTTCTTTTTGATTTTTTGGTTATGGGCTGCTTATGTAGGGATTCTCTTCGTAAATATTGTGTTTCGAGATATTTCGATTTGATTATATTTTGGATGTATACTCTCAACCTATCACATGATGATTTCCTTAAGCTTTTCAAGTTTCTTTTTAATTTGTTTTTCTATTTTTGTCATATATTCTCATCTTTCCGATTCCTTTCTTCTCTGGCTCACTTTTAATGATCTAGGAGAGTGATTTACTTGGAGAGGAGAAATAATACAACGATATATATATATATATATATATATATATGTATATATATATATATATATATATATATATATATATATATATATATATATATATATATGTATATATATATATATATATATATGTATATGCAAGTTGGGGACTCCGATGTTTAATTAAGAAGAACCAAACGTAGAAAACTTTTTCTCATAGGTTTCTTAACAAGGAGCGCTAAGTACAATAGGTTACAAGCAAGCATACTTATTCTCCCTTGTTTAGCACAACTAAAATCAATATTCAATGATTTCAATAAGAACTCATCAATTTAAAGAGCATAAACTTTTTTTTACTTGAGCACTTTATTAATCTCCACTCGATGATTCAAGATGAACAAAAATTACATTCATGTTCTACATTGTATCGACCCATTCCCCTTCACCCTTTTCATTAAGATTATCGATTTAATGAATAAATGAATCCATCTTTCTTTCAAGTTAAATTTTAAACAAGTTTATTTTAAATTCCACAATTGAGCTTTGCCAAAAACAGTTTCTATGTTGATTAGATAACTAAATAGTCATTAATAACCCGGTAGTACTTGAGAAATAGCCGAAAAAAGTTATAAATGATAATGATAAAACAAAAGAATATACTCTTTTGTATGAAAAAAAAGAAGAAACTAAACTCATTGAAAATGTTTTTTTTTCAAAAATTTAAGCTATTCATTGATAAGTTTCACTTTTAAATTTCTAAATCATCCCTCTGTGTTTGCAACAATCTAATAATAATAAATATCAACATAAAGACATTGTCGTTATTACCATTATAATTTTGATTTTCCTACAACAATACTCACTAAAATGTTTCTTCAATTATAGAAAAATTACAATTTCCGAGTGTATATATTTGATTCATAAGCAACTTATCTCATAGCTTTAACATTTCTACTATCAAACATCTACAACAACTAGGATAACTAGAACCACAGTTTTTTGAAATACACAATCTTTGGCTTAAGACCACTTATGAGCTAAAGTTTTACCTACATCGTCCAGTGATCCTCAGTGATCCTCATTAGCTACAACTAAATTGAAAGTAAATTTTTTTTTTCTCGTATCCCTGTGTTTATATTGGCGACGACACAAGTAATGCATATATTCTTATTAAATTTTATTTCACACCATAATTTGCTAGCAACATGATGACACCATACACCATCCTATAGAGAAGCCCATAGATATAAATTCCATGGCAAATAAAATGGCCACACAACACAAGTTATTAATTGTAATGGGGAATTCAAGCACACCAAAGTCAAAATATAACTGAAAATATAATTAAACACAAGATCTCATATGCATTTAAAATCAAGTATATTTCTAAACGTGAAAATATAGCATTTATATTTATTATATTTGATGAATAGATTGAGTAATCTAATAACAAAATTCCTGATGAAATATCTGTAGACAAAAGTCTTATGATGAATGATCAGATTAAAGTTGATTTTATCTTTAACTCTTAATTAAGTGGATACAAGTTCATAGAGCAAAGCTTATGATCAAAGTTAAGTGGAATCAAGGAATCAAGGAATTTGTTAATAACAATTTTTTAAAAGAAACCTGAAATAGGAAACAACAAATATTTACTCAAATCCTAAAGGTGCATGATTCATCAAAATTACTTTACAAGTCATTTAAGTTAGTTTTCTTTGAAGAGATTCTCCATATATATATATATATATATATATATATATATATATATATATATATATATATATAATTGTATGATTTTCATGTTATTAATTTCCTTGTCATCTCATTTTCTATATAAATATATGTAATTAATAATAATAATAAATAATTAATATTAGCCTATTAATATTTCATTACTTGCTTGCTTTCATTTGTATGATTTGCTAGACTTGGTTAAGGACATTTGCACAAAATTGAGTACTAACTACGAAGTAACACTCTTAATGCTCAAAGACACCGCCATACAAATATTTGATGCTCGAGTACTTCAATAAATTACCATTTTGCTCCTAAAATCATCAATTTAACAAAATAGCTTTAAGTTTATCGCTAGAGAAAAAACAGTTGTGTCTTTGAGCAAATTGATGGGTTGTGTTTGGATGCAAGGAATTTGACTGAAAAACATGGAGAAGGGTTTGAAAAATATGATACAATGGTTGTAGATTCATAATTAGGTCCTAAATTTCACCTCTCTCTTCCTTCAGTCCAGACAAAACCACAAAATTGGAAAACAAGAAATATATAACCTCATGTTAAAGTGCACATAAGAGCCACACAAAAGTTAAAAAGTGAAAAATTTTAAATGTAGCATACAAAGATAAAGCATAAAAACTACATGTCTGAGAAGGGGTAAGGCTTTGACCCACCCAACGTAAAATCCCAAACTTTTTAAAGATTATAAATGTAAAAAAGCAATCCATTTACAAAATCTGAATACCAATCACACCCTCATAATGAACTGATCTACTCGATAGGTGCCTGATAGGGGAGGGATCCCTAGTCATCCCACATCCACTGACATACTACTAATAGATATATATTGACATATTATTTTCAAAAGTGAGACCATATTTCATATTCTTAGACCCAACAGGATTTAGTCACTCCATACCTCACTCTGACAGCAATTTTGCCTTTTTTTCCCACTACTGACCAGGTATGAACATCATGATTCTCTCTCATCTTTAACTTTCCAAATTTCAGTTAAAGCAAGTCTAATGATGTGCAACATATTAATTCTTTTGAAAGCATAATTATTAATGGTTTAAGGATTTGTATGAAATAAATAAATAAAGCTAGCACTACCTCTTGATCTCTTACACAACCTGTAGCTACCAATTCCTAATTTGCTCCCACCTTCATACAACAGTGGTTTCCTCTTCTCAGTCTACTTCACTGTTGATTCTCTACCTCCTTTTACTGGTTGGAAGTCTCATTTTCTGTGTCAATTTAATGCCATTGTCAATAAAATAGTTGCATCAATGTCATCGCTAAACCACAAGCCCTATAATCTTATCATCCCACTCTTACTCTTTGAGAAAAACCTACTTGTCAGCTTGATCAAACATGATAGGTGCTCATTGAGTTAAGTTGTTCAATGAGATTTTGGTTTAAGGTTTGTTGGTAAGTTTGTTGACATAAGCTCAATTTTGAGGACAAGCTTACAAGCTGCTCAAGTGGAACTCAAGTTTGTTGGTAAGTTTGTAGACGTGGCTTGAGTTCAACCAAACTAAATTATATTCTTTGGATAGGTAGTCATAAGCTAAAATTTGAGGACAAGCTTACAAGCTGCTCAAGTGGGGCTCAGTATAGACGTGGCTTGAGCTCAATTCAACTAAATTATATTCTTAGGATAGGTAGTTAAATTATAATTAATATAATTTACACAAAATTGTAACTTCTACGTTATACAAATAATCTTTACACTAAGGGTTTATTTGGGGCAGCTGCGGCTTATCCAGTTTATCCATATAAGCAACTTATCTTGATAATCTGTTGATCGACAATTTATTTGGTTTGTGTATTTTAAAAACAACTGATTCTAGATAAATAACTATTCTGCCCCTGTTTTGGATAAGCTATTTAACTCTTTGGTTTGTGCGTTTGAAAAACAGCTGATTTGCAGTTTTTTGTAGAAAAAAAAAACCATTCAAAAAGTTGCAGTGTTATTGTTTACACTTGAACTTTAACAACTACGCATCTTACAGTTGAGAACCAAAAATACCATTTCATAACAGTACAAAATTATGATAATTTTAATAAAGAGCATTTTAAATAGAGAGCTTATAAGAAATCATTGCTTATTAAAATCTATTAAATATCAACAAATGACATAAAATAAGCAATAATATCTCACATTCTAATCGACCATTTATACCAAGCTGAGTTCCAAATCCATAGAAGTAATAAAAACCCACTCTTTAAAAACAAAATGGCTTCTCAACCCACACACCTAAAACATGGCCATTCTCTCACACAAAAACTTGAAGAATTCCCCCAACAAAATCTGGATTCCAAATTGAAAGTTTCATCTCTCTTGGCAACATGAAAACTTTCAGTTCGAATTTGGAAGATAGTGAAGAGGAAGCACCAGATACTGTGGTCAGTTGGGGATCGGAAACCGAGATATCCATTAGTAGGGCGGGAGACCCTCCAGAGCTACACCATCGAGAGAAAGAAGCAGTTATATCAGGCTCGAATTGGGAAGACGACAAAGAATACCAAGCAAGGGCGTAAGAAGTCTTTCACTCAAAGGAAACGAAAAGCAGATCACGAGTAGGACCCTGCGAT
>NEWO01000035.1:201564-246403 GCA_003013225.1 Phalaenopsis aphrodite | reverse complement strand
GGGCCCAGCGCGTGAGAAATCAGTATTTCGGCCTCTGCGGAATACCGATTTCCTTATATATATATATATATATTGAAAGCCCAAAAATGTTAATAAATTAACTAGAATGAAAGATACAAATACAATGTGATGGAGGGCCCAAATATGACACCCTGCTCACAACAAAACCACAAGGGATTCCACAACAAGAAAATACTGCAATGTACATTAGAGACATAAAGAAATATACTAAAAATGCAGAAATACATAGTATCAGGTGGCTAGAGAGTAACCCAATTTGGATTTGCCTCTGTCTCTGGTTCTAGGAAAAGAGCAAGCTAATAAGTTAGTAAGATGATTGTCATTGCCAATAGTAACCAATGTATCATCCAATATGTTCCCGAGCTGGAGTCGAGCTCCATTCTTCTTCTTTCTCCTGGGATAGACCTGTCATTCCTCTTTCGAAGATTGACTCACTTGATCTTGGTCTAAAGTGTGTTGGAGATGTACAGATTGTTAGACATTAGAAGCAACTACATGTTGTACCGGTTGATCTGTTATATCATCAGATGAGAACTTTCGTGTGTCTTAGCATGTGAGTGAGTCTTCTTCAATAACAATGGGTGATATAAGCACAACTGAATTTGTAGTTATAGTTTGTTGTTCTTCTTCAGGAACTGCGGTGCTGGGAAGAGGATCAGGTTGAATCTTCTTAGCAAGGATAGTAGGTGACTGTTCTTTAGTGATATTCGGCCTTATATGAGGATGCAAACGATAGTAAATAATAGAGTTGTGGCCAAACATACTACAATGAGAACAATAAGGAGAATGTGGTTCCATTTCAACATTTTGCCAATAGCCGTTGTGCATGTGTCAATCCATATCTCATTCGGAGCTGGTTGAGTGATATCTCTTTCAATTAACACACAAGCTACAAAGAATCTAGTGACATCAAGCGTAGGGATATCCACACTTAGAGGCTTACCGTAAGCAGTTGCTAAAAGAGTAGATAATTTCTATGTTGAACAGATATAATTTTAAGCCTGAAAACTTTATCCAAACAGGAATGATAGGGGACTCCGCTTTTGGATCAAAACCGACACTCCACTTCAGAATTTTCAAAAAACGATTGTCAATCTTGATAGCTTTTCGAGAGAAAATGCGAGTGTAATCGACATCATGAGATAGCTGAATAAGTATATGTCTACCGTCAAGTAGGTCAATGTTTCAACTGCCCAATAGTTTCATAGTATCAAACTCCTTCTTAATGATCTCCAGATTTGGGTGACCATAAAGGAATTTCCCTACCAGAAAGAAACACCAAGAGGACGCGAGAGTACCGGTTTCAACCTCTATAAGAATAAGTGCAGACTTTTCATTTTTTTTTACCAAGCTTTTTAATAAAAATGTGATCACCTCCACCTTTAAGAGCCTCATGGAAAGATTCTGGAACATTGCAGGACTTACCGATAGCAAAACCAGGCGCTGAACCTAGAGGAGGGGCACGAGCAGGAAACTCACCGGCAAGAGCATTTGCATAGGAACGAGCGTCGAGGTCATCTCTGTGAGATAGGAGAGAAATAGTCTGACGGGCAAGAAGCGAGCAGAGAGGCAAACAGGAAACCTTCTGCCGGGCAGAAAACGAGCAGATAGGTGCGCCCTTCTGCGAAACAGAGTGAGCAGAGAGAGACGCATAAAAGAACCGCAAACCAGATGAAACCGTAGCTCGAAACTGAAGCACGAAAAGGGAAACAATGCCCTTCGTCGTAAGGGAAGACGATGAACACAGAGCCCTTCGTCGTCGTCGTCGTCGTCGTCGTCGAGAGCGGGAAGTTCTTCGTCGAGCCACAGACCAGATGAAACCGCAGCTTGAAACTGGAGCACGAAAAGGGAAACAACACCCTTCGTCGTAAGGGAAGGCGACGAACGCAGAGCCCTTCGTCGTCGTTGTCGAGTGCGAGATGTTTGTCAATCCGAAGGAATCAAACCGGGGTTTCACTCGATGGCGAAACCCTAGCAGAGCATATGACCACTGACATATATCTGTAATATCAAGTGTGACCTTAAATTATATATATATATATATAATGAGATTTTTTCAACCTTAAAAAATAAATAAATAAAAAAGGATGGTAAAAGTAGAGAATCTAGCAAATAAAGAAATAACTAAATTAGAGGAAAAAGACATCTTAATCATGAACAAAAAAGCTTTTGACCAAAGACAGGTTCACAAAGTGATTCATATGGGTGAACTCTACAAAAACATTTTCATACTTTCATATATTAGATAACAAAACAATAATGCATGCACTTGAAAAGTTCATTAGGGTGCAACGATGCAGGCTCAATTGGATAGATGGACTATAAGGCATAATTATACATCTATTAGACATGCACTTGAAAAGTTCATCAGGGTGCCATGATTTGAAGTTACATTATTGTACAAATATTACATCATTAAACCATATGAATTTGGAAACTCAAGGATTCAAGTACCTATCAACGCAACACTATTGCATCAGGGTGCCAAGATTTGAAAACAATAATGCATGCATTTGAAAAGTTCATCAGGGTGCCAAGATTTGAAGTCACATTATTGTACAGATATTACATCATTAAACCATATGAATTAGGGAACTCAAGGATTCAAGTACCTATCAACACAACACTATTGCATGTGTTAGGTTCCAAAAGGCACTAGCATCTGAGGTTAACCAAAGAGAAATAGAGTGACATTTCTCACCGTAGATGTCCTCCTTAACTCAGCTTTTGTAGTTGTCAGACTATAAAAAGATGGACATCAACCTCTCCTATATCACTCAAAAAACAATTAGAAAGGAGAGTCCTCTCAACCTAGGGACAAATATGATAAACCACAAAATAGCTGGAAAAGATATCAAGCACCAGAAAAGAGGACACCAAATATTACGTGGTTTGGCTTAAGCTTACATCTATGACCGCATAAAAATTAAATAATCTTATAAGCCAATATACTTTAAAAAAGGTATAAGAAAAAGCACACTCCAAATAAAATTAGACAAAAATACTATTTTCTCTGGTTAAGAGAAATTGCACTCATCTATTGCAAAATAAAGATTATATGTGAAGAAGGAAATATTATAATTACTCTAATTACACTCTTCATCTCTTTATCACAGAGAGTATAAATAAGAAGTATTCTCTCAAACTAAAACTAAAAATAGCAAAATTTATCTGTTCTTAAAGAAGCTGAAACTCCACTTGCAAGCGTGCAAAATTTTCTCTTTCTAGAATGACGCCTCCTCTCATCTCATTTCTTCCTCTCCTCTCTTTTGTTGCTTCTTGTTGTGGAACACTTCCATACAATACAATCATCTATTTATATAATGTTTAGAAAGGATCAATAGTGAATTTAAACTTAATTATGCTTGATTTTAATAATCATAATCTTGAAAAATCAAGTGTGAAAAAAATAATCTTTAGTTTGATTAGCAATCATCTTGAAAATTAAATATGAATTGAGTTAGGCAGCTAGAATCTTTAAAAATCAAGTTTGAATAAATCTCAAGTTGGTAGCCACCAAGCCTGAAAAATCAAAATCAAATCTTCTCCAAGATAATAAATGAACTTAAAATTCAAAACTTAACGAAAACGTGCCACTAGGAGCAAGTAGTCAAGGAATCAGCCTTTGTACCATTAAGTAAACTTCACTAGACCACTCATGCAAAACTAGTAAAAGATCAAAATTGCTCTCAAGTTTCCAATTTTAATCTTTTGGCCAAATACTCCCCTTGCATTGCATCCTGATCTTACGCACAATCAACATGTTCGGGGAATCAACTTAAGCAAACTTCAATAAGCTTTCAAAAAAAAACACCCAAGTATTGTGTTTTTCCTTTGTGTCTAGAAAAACTATGCATATTTTAGCAAATTAAAAGATATTTGGAGAAAAAAACATTATTTTTGAAGCTCTGAGAGACAGAGTAATCATCATCATAACCTTAGTCCAAATATTAAGGACCAGCTTTACTTTTTCCTTCATTAAAGTTAAGAGCTACAAATGTGTTTCTCTTCATTTTCCTGTACAATATCCAGACATCTAGCATTTTATATTTCACTTTTTCTACTTTAATCCTTCCTTATTAACACCAAATATCAATTATATCTTGCATCAATCTTAAAACCCAAACAACAAATCTATTTTCCACTAACATCCACTCAAAAAGCGCTTCCCCATAATTTTTCCAAGATAATCATTTTTTAACTCAATTCTTCTAATTTCTCATGCGGTATCTTAATGTCCTCATTCCTACCCATCTCAACTTTGTTATTGAAGAATTTTTTTCTGCTCAAAGCTACGAAAACTGACAAAACTATTAAATCATACGTTCTAAAAAAATTACACTTGAACTCTCAGTGATTCATTTTATCACACTATACTCCTAAGAACATCCTCTATTTTCAACACTTAACTTTAACTCTTGAATACATGTCTTTCTCTTTATTCCATTCTTTTTTGTATAATAGAAAAACAATATTTAAAATCCCAATACCTAGTTATTACTTTATCTTCTAGCCAAACTGACAAACAACTTTTTTTTTTTGGCTAACAGGTGCATTTACTCATTTTTCCTTCCACTTACCAAATCTTACTAGAAAAATAAAACCCCTCCAAACTTCTAACTTAATAAAAGAAATAGCCCCACTCATCAAAATCATGTTTACAAATAAAAAAAATATAATCGCACCTTCCTTCAAATTCTTTTGCCAAGAACCTCAATAGACGATACAAAAAAGATATGAATTTGATGGTGATCTTTAATATAATGTTGAAGCTATAAAAACACTCTGGTCCCTCACAACTAATTAAACACACGTATATCACAAACATTCTCTTTAATGGCCACCAAATCAATACTTATGATAGAGAGACTAAATGCATCTTCAAGCTCCACAGAATTATATAAAAATTCTTATGTCATTTATACTTTCCATTAATCAACCTAGTACCAAAAACACTATCATGGTGGATTTTCTTAGAATAAAAATAATTTTTTTATAGATTGTTGTAATTTTTATAAACCTAATTTTTATCGCATAATTTTTAAGATCCTCTTGAATATCTTTATTGTATGACTCATACACCTGATTTTTATATAATTATCACAATAAATGCAAATCTCATTTGTTCTTAGAAAATGAAACCAAATTACTTCTTCTCTGCTCAATTTTCATCCTAAAAACTTTACATCACACTATAAAATTATCAGAATATAAATTTTATTTTTTATTTTTTCAAAATAGTATTTTCATTTTTTCCTTGGGATCTATTATTGTGCAATCAAAAGATATCTAACTCTATTATAGTTATTAGATCTCATTTCTCGAGTCTCCCAATATTACATAAACTTTTTCTATCTTTGTAGCTCTTAGCATACTAGGCAAATATTTAATAGTTGTTGTTTTAGCATAACTTCCTGACGTATTTTCTAAAATTTTAGTTCCATATGACAATATTTTGAGCAAATTGGCTGAATGCCTTTTCCTTTGCTTTCATTCTAATAAATAGTAGTTTGTACAATCTATTTTAGGTACATAATATTCAGTATATTCTAAATTAAGTAACTTAATTAATACATAATCATAATCTAAATAATGAGCTAAAAGGAAAGAATCCGTGTAAATATAATATTTCCCTCTTTGCAGTATTGCGAAGAAGGAAACTCTTTATTCTGTCTGATTTCTATTATTCCTGATTGATATCGCCCTTCAAATTGATGTTGGTTGGTCAAGAAACATCAATTTGCTGACAAAAAAACTGATGACGCTGTCGAGAAAGAGGTTTAGTAAATATATCAGCCGTTTGAAGATCAGAAGGGATATGAAGAAGAGATATAACACCCTCCTCAAAGGCTTCTCAAATGGAATGACAGTCCACTTCAATGTGCTTCGTGCGTTCATGAAAAACGGGATTAGCAGCAATCTGTAAAGCACTAGTATTATCTACATGAAGAGAAGTAGACTCAAGCTGAGGAAAACCAAGCTCAGCCAGCATGCCACGAAGCCAAATGGTTTCAGAACAAGCAGAGGACATAGCGCGATATTCTGATTCAGTAGATGACTTAGATACTCGATCTTGTTTCTTGCTCTTCCAAGAGATTAAAGAGTTGTCGAGAAACATGCACCATCCAATAATAGAGCGGCGTGTATCAGAACAACCAGCCCAATCGACATCACTATAGGTTCTTAAGGTGATAGGAGACTTCGCAGAAAAAAACAAACCACGACGAGAAGTACATTTCAAATATCGAATAATACGTCGAACTGCAGCTAAATGAAGATGTGTAGGTGCTTGCATAAATTGACTAACTTGTTGCACAACAAATAAAATATCAGAACGTGTAATAGTCAGATAATTGAGACTGCCAACTAGTTTTCTATATAGAGATGGTTCAGATAGAAAGTCACCATCATTCTGTTGATATTTGACATTTACTTCCAAAGGGGTATCAGTGGAGCGACCATCTTGAAGACCAGCCAAAGCAATGAGTCTCTTCGTATAGTTGTGCTGATGAAGAAAAATACCAGCGACAGAAGACTGAACCTCGAGTCCTAAGAAATAAGTTAATGACCCTAAATCTTTCATATGAAAAGAACCCTGAAGACGTTTCTGTAGTTGAGACATCAATTGATTATCAGATCTTGTGAGGACAATATCATCAACATATACTAATAACAAAACAATTTCTTGTCAGTCTTGCAAAGAAATAATGATGAATCATACTGACTTTGAATAAAAGAGAAGCTAAGAAGGGTATTGCGAAACTTTTCAAACCAGGCCCGTGGAGCCTGTATCAAACCGTATAGAGACCTTTTGAGCTTACAAACATCATGTGTAGGTGTAAAAAATAAGCCTGGAGGAGGAGTCATATAGACGTCTTCTTTGAGATCCCCATGTAAGAATGCATTCTTAACATCCATCTGCTTTAAGAACCAGCATTTAGATGCAACAATAGATAACACCAGTCAGACAGTTGTCATCTTAGCCACAGGTGCAAATGTTTCGTCATAATCAATCCCGTATTCCTGTCGATTGTCAAGAGCTACCAATCTTACCTTATGTCTGTCAAGAGAGCCATCAGATCGGAGTTTAAGAGAATAAACTCATTTACATCCAATGGGTTTAACACCTGTAGGACATGCAACAATATCCCAAGTGTGATTATCTTGAAGTGCCTGAAGTTCCTCTTTCATGGCTTTGACCCAACAAGTCTGTTTAGCAGCTTGAAAGTAAGAGGTAGGAACAGTAGCATTATTTAAAATTGCAGAATACCCATATCTATCTAGAGGACGGATACGTCGGGTTGATCGACGAATACTTATTGGAGCAATTTCTAGATCAGGGTCGGGGATGTTTATAATCAGGATCTTGATTATAAACGCGGTTCAAATATTCTCACATTTCTTTAGCTGTGCTAAAAGATCGTAAATTGTTTACAATATGGGTCTCAATAGATCCCAAGATCCAGAAAATAATTCAAGCATCCTTTGCTTTCCATTGACCGACTAAAGATAACAAAAGCTAAAATTTCAAAGATTCAGGCTCTGATACCATGACAATATTTTGAGCAAATAGACTGAATGTCTTTTCCTTTGGTTTCATTCCAATAAACAGTAGTCTGTACAATCTATTTTAGGTACATAATATTCAGTATATTCTAAATTAAGTAACTTAATTAATACATAATCATAATTTAAATAATTAGCTAAAAGAAAAGAATCCTTGTAAATATAATATTTCCCTATTTGGAGTATTGCGAAGAAAGAAACTCTTTATTCTGTTTGATTTCTTTTATTCCTGATTGATACCATATAATCTTCTTAATGCAGCAATATATATTATCCTCAGATTAAATTCACAATAATTTAAAACTTCTAATTTAATTTTTCAACAAATTAGGAGGTTTGATTACAAAAAAAAAAGAGAAAATAAAAAGTTTCTTCAATTTGCTTTAAAATAGAATAGTAGACAACGTCTCAATAGAGAAAGAAAAACATAGCATGGCGCAACTACACCAACAACTAAGGGCATGCTTGGTGCCGTTTTTGTTTTAAAAAATAGACATGCTAGAAAAGATGTTTATTTTAGTTTTTTTTTTTTATCGCTTTTGGAAGCAAATCCTTATGTTTCCATTGAAAAGACAACTATCTTGTTTTTACTAGTTTCCAATACATTGATTTCACATCATTTCCTCCTATCCAAAACCTAAACACAATATCTTCTTTTTTATGTTGAACATCTATGACCCATCATAGATACCGATACCAATGCTGCACCTTGGGTTCGTCAGTGCACGCTTTTATTTCCACCTCTTGAAACTAGTCCTCTCCCTGACATTTGTCGGTGATACACCCATTGGCAGTTTGCAAAAGAGAGTGTAAGGATTTCTAAACCCTTTTAATTTGGCCTAGATTTGATTGTTGAAGGGTTTTATCTATGGTTTGTGGAAAGCTTTGACAATGATTTTCACAACCAATATTTTTGTTTAGCTTTACATCTAGAAGAAAAAAGCTTATCATCACACATTTTTTAACCATTTTTCCCCCTTTTTTTATGCGTGCAACCATGTTTTAAGTTTTATGTCTTTGAAAACAAATACACATCAAAATTTAATTGTTTTTTAGAGAAATGAAAAACAATTTTAGAAAAAAAAAAGAAAAAAAAAAAACAAAACACAACCAAACCAGCACTAACCTATCACTTAACTCTAAGCAATGCATTGGGGCAAAATAAAAAAGATGATAACACTTATTTTCTAGCACACGTTGCATCAAGAGCTTGATTAGTCCCGACATCTATAGCAGCTCATATTTTTAATTCTTTCTTCTATATAAGAATGATACATCATCCAATGGAATCACTACGAAATGACAAAGGAGTCTCATAGAAAATCAATATTTGGCAGAAAGGGATGGGATATTTTAGGCATTTTTATATCCATTTTATTTTTATTAACATTTGTTTTTCTTTATAAAAGTACTATTAAAATTATTATAGCTATTTGTCCTAATGTTTAATCTACTGTATAAAATCAAATTAATAATTTGGATTCATTAAACTTAAAGAGAAAACTGGAAAAAAAAAGAACCACCATCTAGTAAATAAAAAATTTAGTTTTAAAAAATGCAAAAGCAAGTTAAATAGAAATCACTTGATCAATAAAATATTCAATCATTATCAGGAGATACCACAAGTAAATATAAGATAACAAAACTATTTAGAAAAAAAGAATAAAGGTGGAACAAAGATGTACCCATGAGATGTTATGACTTTCCTAGATAAATTGATTTTTCTTGTAGATCCTGTGTAGAGTTCTTCGAGACTGCATTCAAGTTTTCTCTCAATTGCTGGTGCTTTCTGAGACGTGTTTGCAGCTTCAACATTGACACCTTGACTTTTTCTAGCTCCTGTTTGAGACCTTCTGGGCTTGGGCTGTGCCATAAACGCCAAATCAAAATCTCTCAGAAAGGCCTCAGCAAAAATTTCCTCTGCATTCCTAGAATTGAATGGATAAATATTCTGACCACTTGTACGGGCGGGGTATGAAGTTGCACTTCGAGAACAAGAAGGTGCATTCCCCTTCAATCCATCTTCTCCATATTCATCATATATTGCTCTCTTTTTCGGATCACTTAAAACCTAAAATATAAGGGTGGTGGCAACATATATCTATGAATAAGTGAACATTGTGGTGTTGTAAGATAAATATGCATGTCAAAAGGAAATCAATTATTGCATAGTTACACTAATTCCAAGTATGGCAGTCTAAATAGGAGGTAACGAAAGGACTTGTGATTTTCAAGAAAAACAAAACAAAAACGAAATCTGGGGTAAATGATATTTAAGATGACACAACTGACATCATAGGCCTCAGAGATCTCCTTGAACTTCGCTTCAGCCACCTGTTTATCACCTCGGTGCTTATCGGGATGCCAAATCATCGCCAGTCTCCGATACGCTTTCCTACATTCTTCATTGGTAGCATTCTTATTCACCCTCAGAATGTTGTAGTAGTCCATACCCATGGATGTCAAAATCGGAACCCTAGAATCCTATCTGAGTAGCGGTCCCAAGAAACTCCCAGTGCAAAGGTATCAAACAAGAAAGATTGGGCCTTGATTTCCTAGCAAAAAACATGCAATTGACAGCGGCCAAGAACCGCTTGAGCATATATTTCTTTCCGATTATGGAAGTGGAAGTGGGGATCGATTCCTCGCTATAAAGTGCGAAAATAGAATCTCGCCCATTGCACGAATAGAAAGATGCGAAGTTACATTTCCCAATAGTTTCAGGTAGGAGGCTAGGAGCGGTGTGGAAGGAGGACGAAAAAGATGGGGTTTCGATGGTCTTTGTACGTAGCTCTTGCGACTGTATCGATGGTTCGGTCACGAAGGCCATGGTTTTAAGAGAAACGGGGCTGGGAGGAGGGAGAGGCGAGCGTTACGGGCAGAGAGGAAAGGGCTTTTCGGGCCAAACCGGAGAGGGGAGGTGATACTGGCGGGCGTTTCGGCCGGGAAGATAAGTTTGTTATGTTAATTTTGGGGCATTTACATATTACCCCACTATTTTTACGTATTTAAATATCCAAGGCCTAAATATCACGCTACATTTATGCCCCCCAAATCATTCCAATCACATAAAAAATATTAATATTTAAACTTAAAAAATTACACATTTTATGCTTAAATTATGTCGTATATCTAATACCTAATTTAAGGGACATTTCTATACATATCACAAATTTTTTTTTGCTTTTACATATATAATATCTAAATTTTTATTTTTATTATTATACTAGACAAATATTTTATATAACATAAAAAATTATCATTTCGAGTTTTAAAAAGTCATCCTTAGATAAAATGACACCTAAATTTTTTTTTTTTTTTGATAGAATAGCCTGAAGCTAAGGGTCAGACGTCAGTGTGAATCTAATGTGTGTCTCATAACAGACAAGTGATTTTCATGCAAAGTGCATGTATTAGAAAATTGATGTTTAGATGCTAGATAAGCAAATACATAAGAATTGAGTGATCGAATGTTAATCTTCCTTAATTTAATTTTTTTTAAGTTAATTTTATTAGTTTTATTGATTAATAATTAATAATTCATTGATGTACTATAAAACTAATTATAATGAGATTAATTTATGTGTTTTTGTTTAGGGAAATTCACTTAGCACACAATTCTTATGTATTTACATATCTCACACCTAAACTTTTATTTTTATATGCATAGCACTTTGGTGTTTTAAACCTATGCAAAAAAATGTGTATTTCAGTGGTAATAAGGCTAATTTTGATTTGAAATTAAATATTTGAGTGCTATGTATGTGCATTTGAAAAATGTTGATGATAGCACAGTCCGGATGACCACCTCGCCTAATGGACCCAACAACGAAAAGATGCAAGATACATGAAAAAGTGTTAGACATATGAAAATGTGTCAGACATATGAAAAAATACCGACATATAAAAAGATGTAAGATACATTAAAAATATATCAATGAAAACAATAATGGTTGATAACTCCCAGGGGCATAATAAGTTTAAACTCTCAGAGGCAATGATATAATTTTCTAGATACCCTCTATGATCTATAAATAGAAGGATTTTTTTCATGTAATGAAAAAAAAAAAATTTATATGGGCTCTCCAACCATTTAGGCACCATTCTTCCTCTTGAATTCTAACTTGTCTTTTGGTAAAATCACCCCAAGAGTTAGGGCTAAGAGGAGACGAGAGAAAGAAAAACATAGAATAGACAGAAAGAAAATGTCCTCTTCTTTCATTTATGTCCCGATGAGTCGAAAAATACCGTTACAGAAAAGAGAGAAAATAATTATAATAACCGCCCAAATAACTGAATCGATGTGTTTGACGAGGTAAGAGTACATCATAATCCAACAGAAATATAATATTTATTGATTATCTGATTCTTCGGTTTTGACTGGTCAAGTCAATCTATGAGATTGCTTTCGTTGAGAGGACCGATCGATTGATCATAGGCATATGATTGATTTCAGTGAGAGATACATCAATCAATAGATCTGTTGATGGATTACTTGGCCAGTCTATATCTCGCTTGGCTCAAAACTTTAGTAACCTGAGACCCCAATCATAATTGTTTAATCCCTTTGAGATCCGTGCTGGCTTTTTTGCTGTATACTTATTAGTTTCTTAATTTTTCTGCTCATTGAAAGCGACAGCTACGATAATGACGCGAAAATTATTAAGCAATAAATGACACAATAAATGAAAAAAATAATTCAATAATTAATTTTCTCTTGTGTTTCGTGCCCAATAAACCCTACATATAGAGCATGAAGACTTACATTTTATTCTTTCAATTCAACGTCTTTTGGGTTGCTCGAGTAACATCATGCTCGATACTTTGTGTAAGAAGAAAATCAATGTTCGCCTTCTAGCTTTGGAAGGCTTTTGGCTTCCTACTTCTACAACAGTCGAAAAGAAGAAAAAGAAAGTTGTAATGAAAAAATTGTGATCAACATTTAAACTTGCGTCGGTCGACCAAGTTGCTTCTTTGGAAGGTTCTGACGGTCATGTATTGAAGAAATCCCAGAAGATGGATACTCACCAGAAATTTTTGACTTATGGTCTAAGCATTGACATAATTGTTGAGGAATCAACGAGTCGTGCTATCTGTCGAAGCAATCGAGGGTGGTCAAGGGGGTCAAAATAAAAGGCTGTCGTTCATTCTCTTCTGCCCCTACCGCAGAACAAGGATGACGATCTCCCGACATAAGGAACAAATGAATTTTTTGGTTCTCTCTGAATTAAATATACATTTGGGTATGTAAATTTTCTTAATTTTGACAGCCTTAAATGATTCCTTGACATTATTCTTACTGAAGATAAGCCGACCACAATAGAGAATCGTGCCAATGGCGATCCATCCAAATATTGTTGATTCTATCCCAACACCTAAGGGTGAACCACAAAATCCAGCCCCACACCTCTTGAATCGATTAATGAGAGTGTGTACCTGTTGATGGATCCATTCAGCAACTCCAATGAGGAACATTTGGAGAGCCGACAACGGTCCTCCAGTTTGCTGGAGCATCGAATGAGGAAAATGGGCGACCCCTCAGTGAAAGCGATTGATGAGTATGCTGATGGGCCTATGCGAGAGCTACTAACTCGCTTTGTGAGGTTGGAAGAAGAGATTAATGTACTTTGCAATGAATTGATTGATTTATGCACCGAGTTAGGGCTAATTCGAGAGTCGACTGTTATGAACATGTTTTATCAAGATGTCAATCGAATGCATGAAATTAAGATATGCGGGGGGTTGGTCTTCCGAAGGATGCTTTAGAAAGGGTTTGTCTCGGCTGAAGTGGTAGAAGAATCTTTCATTAAGTTTTTTTTTGCTTCCGCGAAGACTAATTATTTCATTTATAATAAAATAATATTTTACTTAACATGGAATGATATTTGTTGTGACACTTATATTTTTGAGGAGTTTTGATTTCCACACTCGCCTTATAAATTGGGCACGAGACCATCATTTTAATTTTTACACTTCCGTGCTTCTCCTATTTTCTTTTTCAAAGCTTTCTTTGCTTGGAATATTTTGATGGTTTAGAAGTATTCCCCAATGCTCTTTAGAACTTATCCTGCGAGCAACGTGTTCATCCAATCGGCAGCAGATGTGAAGGAATTGCAGAAGTTCTACATCTTTGACAAAACAATCTTTTTGCATCAAGTTCGAGAATCTGGTTGACCAACAAACAACTTCAGCCCAGACCTCATTTTCTACATAGATCAATTCAAATATGGGCTAATGTTGCCTCCCTGTTCTGAGTTACGGAGCATTTTCAATTGATACAAAGTCATTCCTGCACAAGTACTCTCAAACTCGATCTCGACCATCATGACTTTATAATCTTATGCGTTGGGGAGGAAATGCCTTGGTTGACTGACCTATTAAATCATTTTTGTTCCTTTAAAGTTGATAAGGTCGATTTTTTCATGTTCTTCGCTGAGAAGAAGCTGCAACTACTTGGAGTTGAGAAAAAAAAAGTGAAATATTGGAAGAAGCAGTTTGTGGTTGGTGCCTGCACCGACAACTAGGGGATTTTCACTATGTTGGTGGATACTTCACCAGAAAAGATCAAGTCTTTGCCAAAGGAGTTGCACGCTGTCAAAGCAACCCTCACATGGCGTAAAATGTTGGTCCCTCAATATACTATCAAGGTTACTACACCGAGTTTTGAAGGACAACATGAACAAAGACTTGTGGTTTGCTTCCAATGCTTTAGAAGCTACCTGTGTGAAAGCAGTCTCTGATAAGTTGGTGGCAAATCAACAAAAATTGAAATTCCCACCATCAAAAGGTGCCCTTACAAAAGATCAGCTTACTGGTAGTGTTGTTGCTAGGACGATTGATATTAGCGGAGCTAAATTTTTACTTATCAATTGAATACTTTGGTCGTAGTTCAACACACTATAACCTGGTGAAGTTACAAATATCACTCGATCTCATTCATTGCATGGAGAAAAAACTAAAGGCGAGATATATGCATCTCTTCTGAGGTCCGACGTCTTCAATGAAGGATTTTTTGAAGGAGTTGGGGCGCCAAGTACCTTATTGCCAAAGGTCAATCAACTGATTGATTTACCTCTAATTGTCTGCAACCATCCACTCTCCTCTTCCAATGGATTCATAGGCAGTCAATCCATTTTTCATAGCCCTCTTGAAGAGAACCATCATAGCCCTCTTGAAGAGAACCATTTCTAGCCACCCTGATCACATTTGTTTTTTAGGATCCATTTTCTACAGGTTATGGTCCTTTGCCATCTCCCAAGGGAGAAATGATTTTTTGGTGAGATAAGGAGATCTGGAGATTTCTCCACCCCCTTCACTATGAAGAATGAGGGAGTCCTTCAAGTGGCTTCCAGTGAAAGGGGAGAGGGAAGATTATGGGTTAGCAATGACAGCTGATTCAACCTGATTGATACATCAAGCGTCTGGTTTCCTAACTCTGTTGAGACCAAGGGAATTCTGTCAGTTCTAGTGGAATTGATGTAGTCTGACAAATACGATGAAGCTTTAAGAGATTCAATCACCAAGAAATCTTACAACACACTGCTCGATTTCATTTGATGGCAACTCAAGCTGCTCACCTCCAATGTTTGACTCTAGTTGAAGCTGAGAATTCTTTGATCAATGCACATAATAAAGTCACTTTGCTGGAAGCTAACCTTAAACGAGCTCAGGATGATAGAGATCTTCTCAAGGTTAAACTTGATAGTTTTGTCATTGAGAGAAATGTGTCGATTGAAATGCTAGAGGATTTAATGAAAGAAAACAAAGAGTTGAAAGAAACTGCTTTCTCTTCCATTTCCAATAATGAACTCATGGCCAAACTTGTAAAGCAGTATCACTATGACATGGATTATGCTACCAAAATATTCAGAAACCATAGCCTTATCGATACAAAATTTTCCAATCCTGATGAGTTTGCAACTCACATTTCAGATAAGCTAAAAGACTTATCAAAAGAAGAGAAAGAAACTGATGAGAGCCTCAACGGTAGTGACAGGACAGATCGATGACTCACTAAATTTCTCCAAACTTGAAAAGCTTTTTTTTATCTTTGTTTTAGGTAGTTTTTTGAAAGAAAAATTTAAACAATTTTGTAATTGCTTTCATATAAAAATCGTTTATTTGATTTTACCTTTTGCCATAGTAGTTCACTTCTTGCTTTTGTTTTTGTTTTGTTTTTTTTAATTACTCTAGATGGACATATAACTATTGATTGTTTGCTCATTTCTAAAGTGAGTATGTTGCTACTGATCAATCGATGAAAATAATTTCTACTTCATCCTGATCATTTGCCAACCGACAATAGAGGAGGCTGAAACCAAGGAGATTGTCGTGGAAGGAACAAAAGTTAGGTGGACCATGCTATACTTGGAGAACTACGGCGTGACCATGCCGTAGTAGGTCATGACCACATCATAATCTGGCATGACCACACCACCATGTTCAGTAATTTGGCGTGGTCGTGTCAATTTTGGGCGTGACCATGCCGATGAGCAGGAAATCATTTTTGGAAATCAAATCCACGGTTCTTACTATAAGAATGAATTTTAGGGTTTTTTTGAAGGATATTATAATGGAGAGAGGAGGTGGAGGTTTTTGGAGGCAAGGATAAGTGAGAATTTAAGTGTTCTTTTACCTGGTCTGCAGTTACACAGTTATTTTGTTTTCTGACGAAAAACTTGGCCCAGTTTCTTTAGGTGGCTAGTGTGCAAAATAGATATGTTATAAAGTTTAGAATTTGGTTTATGGTTTACATACTAGGGGTATTCAAGTAATATATAGCTTTAATGGATTCCCGCTTATCGAGCCCACAAAGAAATGAGGTAAGAAATCCCTCAGGCTAAGTTCTATTACTATCATGTCTTAGTTTGGAATGTCAATTAAGGGTGTTTTTCTAACAACTACTCTTAAATATAAACCTAATTCTAAAGTTAAACATAAATAGATAAATTGGTTTGGTGAATTTTGAGGTGTAAAAATTACATTTTTCTTGTGGTGACCTAAATAATGTGTAGAAATGAGATGCGTAGAATCTAACATGGTCAATGACAATAGGTGCAAAAATCTAGGTTACCCTCTTACGACTGTATAACGTAGCTTTGTTAACATAGGGTCAATTCCTCAAAAAAACTAGATTATCACTGTGAAACTTCTAGTCTATCACTCTAGAGTCTCCTTCTCCTAGCAGCCCTATAATTGACTTAATCTTAGATTTAAGGTATGAAGCCCTAGATCAAATTGGTTAGGAATATAGTCTGTCATCCTAAAAACACCAATTTGCACTCATTAATGAATGTTTCCCTAACATTTCATTGAATCTTAGGACTAATTTTCCTTCACCCATAAGTTCAATGTGGTTCCTCATAGTTGTTAAAGCCATAGCCCCCCCAGAACTTATGGGTTTACATACCAGATTGATTAGTAAATGAAGCATGAAGTTATAACCATCACTATGATATGAAAAATCTATTCTAACATGCATCATAAAATCCTAAACATTCATTTAATTCATTGCAAAAGAAAAGTACAAGAATTTTACTTCACATAGTAGGTATCACACACAATAGAAAATTTCATTAAATCAAAGAAAATTCACTAGATAAGTGTTTACAACAAGTACAAGTAAATGAAGAAAACAATACTTAACTTTTTTTCCTCTGAAAGAAAGATGAAAATCCCTCTAGCAAAGTCTCATGTTGATACATGCAATGTTATTACAATCCCTTACAGATATCTCTCAAAATCCCCTCACCAATCTCTCCAAAAAAGGTAAAAATCTACATTTCCTACTCATATCTATGAGCTCTCAGCATTTTTGAAGAATTCCAGGACTTAGAAATGCCAAAAAATGTTTTTCCAAACATCTAGATCAGTCAAATAACTCCTTTGGGACATGCAGAAACCACACCTGGATAGTTCATACACCTTGGCGTCGTCTTCTCTGTTTTTTGGGTGGAGACTGGCGCCAGTTTGTGGCGCCTAGGCGAAACCATGATGGAAACACCCCCATTTGCTCTCGTTTGCCTATGTTCCACCCTGTTTCAGCTCAAATCCGCTCTAAGTGTTATACCTACAAACTAAATATGAAAATAACCTTTATTTAAAGTGTAATTTCATTCGAAAACATGTGATAATGTAAAGAAAATTAAACATAAAAAAGACATATCATTCCTCTTAAGGTCTTCTTTTGTCCTTTATTGAAATCTTAAAATGTGAGTTTTTTCTCTATTTTGTGAGTTGTAAGAGACTATTGTATGAGAGGAAAGATTATTGTAATAGTGGAGAAGATAATTTATTATAAGTTTAACATGCTCTTATTTCTTGCAATGAAATAATGCATAGTTTTTCGTGCTATGATTTTCTTGATGATGTGTCACTAAGTTTTTACTTTGTGTCTTTATGGTGTAGGGGTAATGGAATTAATCATGGTTTTCTGAAATGTTTTATGTTTAGCATGTTCTTCGTGCTTTCATGGTCTATGTTGTTGGTTAACCTAAAGATTTCATTCACTTCTAGCCTGAACAACTACGATGCTAAAATATTTTATGAAACTATGATCTCTAACTGTTGTATAGTGGAAATAAAGAGTTAACAACAAAATTCCAAGAGGATAGAGATATTCCAGTGAAATTTTACAATCATCCTTAGGGATCATAACATTTATGTGGAATGTCATGGGGATTGAGAAAACCCCAACTTCATGAATTCATAAGACTATTTTTTGACCTAGACATATACATAAGGAGTAATATATCCCAATTGACAACAATCACATAAGAAGTTATTTAGGAAAACCACTATCATAATAATCCTCAAATCTTAGAGGCACAACCCTCATCATTCTTGAAACAAATCAGAAGACCATTTTCATTGCTTATGTTTTCTGTTGTCCGCAATTTACTCTATTTTTGCTAGAATCTTAGATTTAACACCTTCTTTTAATACCACCAAGATAGGTCCATCTTATTTGTAAACTAGAGATTTTTCTGCATAGATAATTGTTCAACTTTCCTTATGGGATCGATACACTAACTCTTAGTTCGCATATTACTTGACATGTGCACTGACCAGCGAAAATATAGTTGTGTAAAATTTATAAAATTGACTTNTATGGGATCGATACACTAACTCTTAGTTCGCATATTACTTGACATGTGCACTGACCAGCGAAAATATAGTTGTGTAAAATTTATAAAATTGACTTCGCTTTACAACGGTGCCAAAAACTTGATGTGGTAGTTTATGAATAATAACATTAGACACTTTTTGTTGGTATTCTATGCAAGTATACGTATCGTTATCAAGTAATATAAGACTTTCTTTTTAAATCCCAAATATCGATCCCACGAGAAAGGTTTAAACTTGAAATGATAAATTAACTAGGAAATTCACAGAAGTAGAACAAAATTACTGTCACTAATTTTAAATGTTTAAGATACTATCAAAGCTAAATTATTAACTATTAACATAATTTAAAAGCAGTGTTTAAAATTAATAACTACTAAACTATATTTATGTGATGAAATTTTCTAATATGAAAATGCATCTTTCCCACTACAATGAGTTTTTGGTGAAATGAGATGAGATAAATAGTTTAAATATGTATTGTGCCAAATAAGAGTAATTTTAATTATCTACTCTGATTCAGTGTTATAGAAAATTATTGGCTAATCTTAGGTTTAGTCCCTAAATCTGTGGCTAGGCTAGGAGGATACTGACTCCCACTTCTCTTCCCCTGAAGGCTAACTCTTGCTTTAGTTTTTAAATATTAATATCAAATTAGGGATTTTTAGTCTGTCACCCTAGAAATCTCCAATTCCACACCCAACAAAGTATATTTCCCTATTTATTTACACTTAATTCCATGAACAAAATACTCATTCATGAATTTAAATGTGATTCTCACTCTATTATAGAACTCATACTCCATTTTTTGGATCATATGTTTCATAACATATTTTAACAATTGAATTAGCTATATCAAAAAATAAATTAAGAGCGGAGTTGAAAAACCATCACAATTTATTTTAAATTTCAACATTGGGATATCTGAATTATCTCTTCTTTTCACTATACCTCAAAGTAGGGAGAAAGATAAATGAAACTACTTAGACTTCATGAGAAAGATACAACAAAACACAAATTTCATATATAAAAGAAATTTAATACAATATTAATAAACAAACAACACTTATGTGAAGCTATTTCTCAAAACAAATCCCTTGTAGCCTCTCTTAGGAAATGTAGGAAGAAGAAATCTCTCACTTCTTTTCCTCTCCAACACTTCTTAGAGAATAATTCACACTTAAACTCACCACACAAACTCAAAACTATTTATAAAATAACTCACTAATGGCATGGAATGATAAGAAGTGAGCAAAAGGGGTGATGGATGGCGAATAAAGGCGAATGAAGTCAAAGGAGGACGAAGGGAGGTGAAGGAAGGCCTCTTTTACTAAACTACATTTATGTTTATTAATTTAAGATGAAATTTCAACATTATCCATCTGGATTCCAAGACAATTCCCAACCCGTCCAAAAGAAATCACCAATTGAGGAATTACTTATTCAAATGAGGAACACCATACATAGCTAAGTTTTATCCATAAAAATTGGAAAACCAAGGGCCTTGCCTAATAATATTGAGGTAAATCTAAAAGATAAAAAATTGGAGTAGTGCAATGTAGTCGGAGTAAGGACTGGAGAGGAAATGGGAGCAAGACAAAAGGAAGAAAGTACTCCTGTGAAATCAATTTTTGGAAAAGTTTTCTCTACCCTTTAGATTGGTCCTATTGAAAGGCTTCCACCTTCGTTTCCTCAAAGGCTGCGAAAACCCAATAAGGACCCTGATAGCTTTAACATTCACTATGCCATAGGAATTGAGTTTCACAGAAAAGCCTTGATTCTTGTGCTTTATACAAGGGTATCAGAGCCTACCTTTTGAAAGATAAATAAGGAGTTGTGAGGTCGCCTGCACAAATTCCTCAACATCAGTCAAAAATTCTTCAGTAAGTACTTTTCTTCTTAGATATAATATGTTATACATTAATGATCTTATATTTTGAATACTCATTTGTATCATAGATGCAGCTCTGTAGATCAGTACAACGTTTTTGCGTCCTACTGAGTGTCATAAAAAAACTCATATTTTTTCATTTAAATCTAATACATTAAGCTCATTTTTGATACAACATGCCTTGATCTTTTTAGGTGTACATTTACTGTTCTCAACTCCTTTACATACATAGCACAAACTTCTTTAAAAACAAAACCAGAACGAAAATGACTTAAATCCTTATGTTGCTTGCAAACCGAAATCCTAAGCTCTAAACATTTAAATATTAAGCACTAAACCAAAATCATAAAAAAAGTCTTTATATAGCCTTCACATTGGGCATGACAACCCAACACTAAATTTATAGCATGATGACACTGCACTACAAAACTACATGATGCGAATAAGCCAAATCATAAGATTTAAGCCCTAAAACACTAAATCCTTATTACTTAAACCCTAGACCATAATTTATAAGCCTTAAAAAAACAAATAAAAACCCTTAAGTCTTGAAAATTAAACACTAAAACTTAAGCCCTATCCCGAAATCCCAAAATCATAAACTTAAAAAAAAAAATTCTAACACTCATAAACCCAAAACCACAAACCATAAATCTTTAACACAAAAGACATAAAACGTTAAGCTATAAATTCTAAATCATAAATAATTAAACTAAATCCTAAAGCTTAAAATATTAAACCGAACTAAATTTTTGGGGGCATTTACATATAACACAAAATTCTTATGTTCTTACATATCTCACACCTAAAATTTTATATTCAAGCACATAACACTCAAATCTTATTTAAAACCATATAATCCCTATGCATTGCATATCTAACAAGAAAGTACAAAAAAAAAAACTTGAACGATGCATATGTTTTTTCAGATCTAAAACCTATGCATTGCAAATCTTATGTAAAACTGAAGCATGAAAGAGTGTCGGAGGTGGATAATTTTTTTCTCACATTGGACGAAGTTTGAGTGCTGAAAACAAGCCAGAAATGCCATAAACTAAGGTGGGAGATGGAGGAGTGCTGGAGGAGACAGATTCATGAAGGGGAAGAAGAAAGCAGAGAATTACAACTTCTGTTCAACCAAGGGGTATTTTAGGGAATTAACAACGGAATGAGCGTTCTCTAATTCCAATGCTAATAAGTAGGGTTAGCTTCGAGCAATGTCGACGCTAATCCGATGCTACAATGTTGATTTAATGTTGCCAGCTCGTCATAACTTGTCTATATCGATAATTTTGTTATAGAGAACACACGCGATGCTAAACAAACACCAATCATATGCTAATTTATTGCCAAAATAAATTTTGACGCTAATTCAAACTCTAATCCACAGTTTTCCTATAGTGTAGAGAGCAAATTCTTTGAGCAATTGATGTACTATTTTAAGTGCTCATAAACACATTTTCTATTTTTATATTTGGAGTAAAATTTAACCATGTATTTTCTAATTATACAATAAATTAATTTTTACATTAGTAGCAATCAATCTAAGGAAATTGCCTCACTCCTACTTCAAGATTCGTTTCTTAGATGGCTAGTGTCATATTATGCCACCAAACCCTCTTATTGCCCTCTTTGTGTTCCCCATTAGACTATATTTTTTGGTTGTTGGTATTTTTTAACATAACATATCCCACAACCTCCCTTATAGTTTCTACATCTTGGCGTCACTATAGGAGTTAGTGCCTCTCTTTTTTTCTTTTGCACTCATAGTATTGCCTCATAAACTGTAGTCCTCATGTCTACTACTTTGGGTTTATGCAAATCTAACTTCATCTCTTTGGTTAAGCTTTATCTTACAATATTTAGGGTGCTAGCAACTTGATGTGCTAATGTCCATTTTTTTTCCAATTCTAAATAACAACTTTTTGTCGCCCTTTAAGGAAATCCTTATCTGATTGATTCTGGTGTTATCAAGCATTCAATGTCCTTATTTAATGTATCTTTTATTGAAGTTTTTATGGTGTCCTCTGACCCCCTTTTGAATTCAATTAGTAGTGTGGTCACTCTACAATTTTTATCCTCAAATTTATAACTCTTATTTGCACTTTATTACAAAGATAAACCTCCTCTCATTGTACTTGATGATGTACTTTAGAGACTATTAGGTTGTCTAAAATGATTGTTGGTAAAAAAATTCATGGATAGCATGCTTGTTCTACAATCAAATAGATACATTTTTTATGTTATATATTTTTTCAATAAATTGTATTTGGGTAATTTATATATTTTGCTTCATCATAATCATACATTCTTAAAATTTTCTTGTACTGAGAATTATAAAGATATATTTTTTAAGAAAATATTGATACTTGAAGGCTTTATAAAGAAGATTTAGAATGGTTCCTTAACTTTGGATTTTCCAATGAATCTATTAATGTTCTTATATGGATTGATTGTATTTTTGTAGTTAAGAGTACACTTGTTTAATAAATTTATTCTCCCTCCTTTTGCTTTTATTTTGAAACTCTCAATGGGTTGGCTCTTTTATTACTTCTATTTTTAGATATTTAATTATTAAATTCCTATTATAAATTTACATGATTTAAAATAATTCAGATATTGTTTGGACCGACTTACAAGAAAGAGGCTATTGGCAAAAAGTGTTTTTGAGAAGATATTGTGTTAGTGTATTTACAATGTCTTGCTTAACATATCATCTGTATTTGTAAGAAAATTGCGAAGATAATGCTCAAATATAACATCAAAATGCTGTTAATCAAAGGAGCTCCTTCACATCAAATAGATTCCAAAAAACTGTCCAAGTCGTTGAGAAGGATTTTGCTCATCTTTCTCTTAATAATAAGAATAAAGAGCTCCATATTCAAAATAATTCACATCATTCTTAGTCTTTAACAGCTTCATAAACATCAAAGTTTAGATCTATCTTCTCGGTTAGTAGATCTCCTTTCCCACTGAAGGTCAATAATTTTGGTTTACCTTTTTATACCAATGATGATTCTATTATTAGTAATGGTGCTTAAGCTCTTGTTAATCTCTCATACATCTCTTCAATTAGTTAAAACTTATGATCAATCTTTAGATGTTGATTTGTTCACGAAGTAATTCTGCCACATATTTCTCTTTTCTATTTTCTAGAGACACTATATTTATCACCCTTTCTGCTGAGGCGAATAATACTAAAAAAGGCTCCACTCTGTTCATGCAAGCTTTATCTACTAAATGCATCACAACGCTACTTTCTCCGCATGACCAAGATCAGCTTGCAATTTCAACTATTTTTACTTGATTTGATGATGATATTCAATGGGAGGACTTAATCCACATTTCACTCCCTCAATATAATTAAAATGTGACTTGGTAAGGGAAAATGAAAGTTCATGTGATGGTATCACACAAACACACACACACACACACACACAGATATATATATATATATATAAATAAATAACTTGATTATCTTTCAATCTATCCTCTCCCATGATGTGTATCTAACAGTGAAAAGAAGCCTTTTTTTTATGTTTTCCTTCATTTCTTCGCCTTTCTGTTGATTTTCTTATCATCTTTTGTAATTGTCATTTTAGCTATTTATAATTATTTTTTTTTTATACACACACATAGAATGATCACTTATCATAACACTTAACAGTTATTGAAATAATAATAATTAAGCTAACCATAAGTAAGTATAATAATATATTGTTAGCTTTCTCATTAAAGCAAGCTTTTTTTTTTATGTCGGTTTTTGCTATTTGATTTACATGCTATAATAACTAAGAGAATTTATTTATCTATCTATATACATGCATATACGCCCAGTGCATATTATATGTTGAGAAAATGCCCATGCATGCTATATCAAATGTAGAGAAGTCTAATTAGATCCATCAAACATACATAAATTAATAAAGTCCAAGTCATATATATACGACTGAAAGCACATATAAGTTGTAGTTTATTATTCCATGCGACGCTGTTGTCCATTCTTGGAGACATCAAAGCTTTCGGCCACTGGGACTCCGCTTCTTTTCTCCTACAAAATTACACCTCACTATAGTATTTAATGAAAGAATAAATGTTATTCAATCTAGAACAATAATAGGCTTATAAGGTAACTAGCTAGCAAGTTTGTTATTTCTATAATTTTATATACCAGCTGAATGGCTGTTGTTGCCGGCCTCCTTGCGCCACTAGCAGTAGTAGCTGAATAGAAGAGGGCACGAGGATCGCATTTAGCCCACTGCAGTTAATTATAATTAGATGACCTTCAGTACTGCAATATAGCATTTTTAGCAAACATTGAAATTAAACATATATATATATATATATATATATATATATATATATATATATATATATATATATATATATATATATATATATATATANGCGCGCGCGCATGTCTTACATTCTTTGCTGCAGTGCTAAAAGCTTCACGGTGTGGAATGTCAGGCTGGGCAGCTTTGATTCTCTGAATCTCCTCCCTATAATTAATCATCGACATTTTTTGTGCCACAGTAAATAATTAATCAAGTTAAAAGTAGTTTGTGAAATGACACGTGATAATTGAAATAATGCGGTAGCGGCCTTTTTATATAAATAATGCATTAAAACAGGGATATGCTAGTTTGTAAGGTTTAAATACTACTAGCCAGAAATATGACTTCTCACATGCCATTTAGTTTATATAGAAATAATGCCATGTTAAGAAAATAAGCAAAAAATTGAAATAAATATATACAATAGATTGTAATTAGCTAATGAGAATAGTGCATATATATAATGATGATCATAATTGTAACTTTCTTTTGTTACTACAGGAAGCAGAAAAATTGAATGAGAATTCGATAATGGTATATATATATATATATAGCCCTAGCCCGATCGCTCTTCTCCGCTCTGCGCTAGCCTTTCACTGTTTTGTGCTCCTCCTTGCCGCGCCTCCCACGTGCGATCCTCTGCCCTAGCCCGATATCGCTATTTCTTTGCTCTGTTGCTGCAGCGCCAACCGTTTCGTTTCGCTGGCTCTTGTTCGTTTCCTTAGTTTTGTGTCTGATTCCTAGCCGATTTCTTTTGTCCATTTTCCTTTCAGATCTGTTTTGCTTTCTCATTTTCTCTTTGGTGTTGTTGTTTGCTTCAGTTCTTTGTGATGGTTTGTCCCTTGTTTTTATTCTCTACGTTGGAAGCTTTCCTTTCTCAGTTTCTCCTAACTAGGCTTATCTTTTCTTTGTAATTTTGGCTTGTTTCTTTCTATCATGCTCTTTTCCATGGCTTATGCAGCACTGTCCTTCAAAGATGTGGTTTCGGGTAAATCTTTTGGGTCTGGAGAAGTTTGTTTCTCAGAGGAGTTTCAACAACAAATAAAGGATAGTGATAATGGAGGTTTGCTTCAATAAGCCTCTCGCAAGAATGGTAAACATGTGCTTCTTTTTACTGAAGAAGATACAAACATTCTCACTGAACCGCTAAAGTATACTTTAATTGGTAAATTTTCATTTACTCATCTCAAAGTGGAGGTTATTCGTAAGTTCTTTTCGGATTTGCATCTGGTTGGAGGATGGAATTTAGGGTTAATCGATAGCCGTAACTTAATGATTAAGTTGCAGCTTGAAGAGGATTATACCTCTCTATTTGCTAAGAAAATCTTTACCATTGAGAAGTGCAACTTGAAACTTCTTAAATGGACACCTAATTTCAATCCTACCGAAGAGATCCCTATTGTGCCTGTTTGGATTCGCTTTTCTGGATTGAAGCTACATTAATTCAATCTGAAAGTTCTTTATTCCTTGGGATCAATTTTTGGTAAGCCATTGAAATGGATGTTGCTACTTGTAATTTGTCTAGGCCTTCGATGGCTGGAGTGTTGGTTGAACGTGATATTGCTTCGGTTTTCCACGATTCTATTTGGATGGGGAATTCTAATGATGGTTACTGACAGAAGGCTGAACAAGAATTTGTACCACATTATTGCACTAATTGCAAAATATTTGTTCATCTTCTCTCTCATTGTTATAATGCCCATCCTGAATTGCGAAAAAATAAAAATAATAATAAAGAGATGAATAAAGAGTTGTATTCTAATTTGAAAATCACTAAGGCTAATCTTCCTGGAGAGGGTTCTTTGCATTCTGTAGATGATCAGTTTAATTCTTCTATGAATGAGCATAATAATATGGGTACTATATTGGTTGATAATGATTTGGTTACTGAAACTGCTAATGCTATTCATTATACCTATGCTATTACAACTGATTTGGTTAAGAATGGTAATATTGATACTAGTGTTATGGTTCAAGATACAGATAAGGTTGGTACCCCTGAAATCTTGCAATTCGATAGACATATGGTTCTGCATGATGGACTGATTACTCAGGAATGCCATGCTCTTACTTGAAATGAGTTGGAGGGGGATTGGATGATTCAAAGATCATCTCAAAAAAGAAAATTTAAAGGTGTTCGTGAATAGCATTATATGAATCCGAAGGCTGTTCAAACCCAGGTGCAGTGCAAGGATGTTGCTAAGCCTTCTATGGCTATTATTACTAGACTAAATAAGGGTTAACTTGTTATTGATGAAATTTAACACTTTAATCTGGAATATTTGGGGTATTTCCAAAGTGTGTACTTCTAATAGACTTAAAAATTTAATTCGTGTTTATAATTTAAGATTTCTGGGTGTTCTTGAGCCTATGGTTGCGGGCATGAATAATGAGGCTTATGTCAGACGTATTGGTGCTTTTATATATATTGCTAACTCTAATAATAAGATTTGGTTCTTATGGAAGTGCCAGTGAGTATTGAGATTCTTATCAGTCACACTCAATTATTACATTTGTGAATTCTTTATCTTAAGGAGTCTTTTCTTTTTTCTAACATTTATGCTGGATGTACTAATCAGGCTCATTGAAGCTTTGGAATTTGATTAAATCTATTAAGCATGAGAATGAAGCTTGGATTATGGGAGGGGATTTCAACATTATTTCTGCTCCTCTTAAGGAGAAAGGTGGAAATCCTCTGAATCTCAATCTAATTGTTAATTTTAATGATACCTTGCTGGATGTTGGGCTTTATGATATGAGGTTCCATGGGAAACCTTTTACTTGGCATAGAGGAAAGGTTTTTGAACGTCTTGATAGATTTGTTGCTAATCCTTCTTGGATTAATATTTTTAATCTTTTTAAAGTTCAGTATTTGGCCATTAATGCTTCTGACCATGCTCCTTTACTTCTTAAAATCATGGACAACAATAAAATAAAGCAATATAATTTAAAATTTTATAATATGTGGACCCTTCATGATAGATATACTGAGTTTCTTATAGATAATTGGAAATCTAATGCTATTGGTTCTTCTGGGTATAGATCTTGGAGCTTACATAAGAATTTAGCTAAAGCTCTTAGACAATGGAATTGGGAGGTCTTTGGGAACTTGCACCGCAACATTGAGTAACTTGAAGATAAGGTTGTTTCTCTTGAATCTGATTTTGCTAATAATTCTATAGAATGTGATGTTTTGTTTCTGGGGCAGTAGCAACTTAATGAGGCTGTTGATATGGAGGAGTAGTTTTATGCTCAGAAAGCTGCTAGACCCATTTTTTGGATGGGGACAGAAACACTGCTTACTACCATAGTTGCACTAAGAATAGACATAAGGTTAATATGATTTCTAAAATCATTAGCGCTGATGGTAAAATGCTCAATAATATCAATGATATTGCTCAAAGTGGTGTTCAATTCTTTTCCAATGTCTTTAGTAATAATGATGTTCATTTGACTCGGTTGGATATTTCTCTTTATAATGATGTTCCTTTGTTTGATAACTCGTTACTTACTTACATTCCTAGTCATGCAGAGATTAAAGATATCATTGATCAGATGGAGGTTGGCAAAGCGGCTGGCCTTGATGGTTTCACGGTTGAATTCTATAAACATGTTTGGAATATTATTCAGGCTGATGTTGTATTGGTTATTTAAGATTTTTTTCGTGGTCATGATTTGCTTGTATTTTAATCCTCTAATATTGTCTTAATCCCTAAAGTTAACAATGCTAAATCTTGGGATGCTTTCAAACCCATAAGCTTGAATACTGTTTTATCTATAATTATTTCTAAAATTATTGTTAAGAGATTGCAACCTATTTTAAATAAACTTATATGTCTTAACCAATCTGCTTTTTTGAAAGGTAGACAAATAAGTGATAATGCCATTATTGTGCAACAGCTCCTTGTGGATATTGATAAGGAGTGATAATGGCTTTAATGATACTTTTTGTAATCTTATTTTTTGTACTCTTAGCAACAACTATTATTCTCTTCTTATTAATGTGAACAAATATGATTTCTTCAAAGCTTATAAAGGTATAAAACAAGGAGATCCCCTAGCTCCTTATCTTTTTATTCTTGCATTTGATTATTTATTGAGATGTTTAAATGCTTTGTTTAATATCTATCATAGCGTGAATTATATTCATAAAGGTGGTATGAGTATTTCTCATTTAAGTTTTGCTGATGATCTTATGATCTTTACTAATGGTAATAAATTTTTGATTGGGAAAGTTTGGTCTGCTCTTGTTGATTTTCAGAAGGTTTCTGTTTTAAACTTTAATACTTCTAAATGTTTCTTCTATTGTTCCAAGAGAATCTCTGTTGCTAAAAAGAATTGGATTTTGGATTATACTGGTTATAATAAAGTTATGCTGCCTCTGAACTATTTGGGTTTCACTTTTAATAAAGGCAAAATGAGAAGTAGCCTTTGTTTAAATTTATTTGATAAAATCGGACATAAGATTTTATCTTGGGAAAATAAATTTCTTTCTTTTGGAGGTCGCGTCACTCTTCTCAAAAGTGTTCTTACATCTCTTCCTCTTTATTCTTTGCAAATTATGGATATTCCCCAGGGTATTATTAAAAGATTGAAAATCTCTTTAATAAATTTCCTTGGGAAGGTAATGGTAATAATAAGATGCACTGGACTAGATGGCAGAAGCTTTGTAAACTCATTGAGAAGGGTGGCCTTGGTTTTCGTAGCTTAGTTGATTCTATTAAGATTAATTATATGAAGCTTTGGTATAGATTTCGTAAGAATAATTCTCTTTGGGCTACTTTAATGCATGCTAAATATAGTTTGAATAAACATCCTCTTCCTATTACTTATAATAAGAAAGATTCTTTTATTTGGCGTGAAATGCTTGAAACTGCTAGAATTACTAATGATCTTATTTGTTGGGATATTGGTAAAGGTGATTGTTCTTTTTGGTTTGATGATTGGATGGGGAAGGGGGCTTTAGTTGATTCTTATGGTGGTCCTGTGGCTATTGATATTAAAGTCAAGTATCTTTGGTATGAGAATCGTTGGTGTTTTAATGAGCTTAATAGGAAGGTTCATAATGATGATGCTCTTTTTATATCTTCTATCTCTATTAACAGTGGTAACATTGATGTACTTAAGATCAAAGGTAAGATGGGTGATTCTGTTGCTAAAAGCTTGGCTAACTCTTTTCAGGACTTTCAGGGTTTGGATCTTTGCTGGATTTGGAATTCGTGGGTCAAACTTTTCATATCTTTCTTTGTTTGGAGAGTTTTGCATAATTTTTTACCTACTAATGATTTGCTTAAGTTGAAGAGGATACAACTTCCTTCTTGCTGTGTTCTATGTAGGAATCATAAGGAGACAAGTATTCACTTTTTTTCTAGCTGTATATTTACTGTGAAGATTTGGAATCCGGTTACTATGAAATTAAAACTGCTGAATTCCTTTTCTCAGTATGCTAGTATTTCTGATATTTTACATTCCCGGAGTCATAAAGGCAATGATTTATTTGCTGCTATTTCTACTGTTATTATGTGGTTTGTTTGGCTTACTCGTAATGATATTAAGTATAGAAATGGTGAGGCTACTATTCTTCACACGGTTGGCAAGATTTTATCTTTTCTTATGAAAGGAATCAAAATTTTGACCCCTAATAAGAAGATTACGAGTAGGATGACTTGTATGATGCATAATTTGTCTATTCTTGTTTGCTCCTCTAATAAGAATATTACTTTGTTGCATTAGGGTAAAGATTGTGCACCTTATATTAAGATTAATATTGATGGTTGCTGGAAGGCTAATAGTGTTAGTGTGGAGGGTGTTTGTCGTGACTCTATGGGTTCTATTCTCTATTGGTTTACGGCTAAGGCTGTTCCTGTATCTCCTCTGGTTGCAAAGGCTGATGCGATGGTTTTTGGTCTTCAGGTGGTTAAGAAAATTGGATGGAAATTTATTGTTTTTGAAACTGACTCTTTAATTTTATGGAAATATTGCAGATTTCAGGATGAGCATCATTGGTGTGTTAATCTACAGATGAAAAGAATTAAAGATTTGTCCAAGAACTTACATATCATATGGAATCATACTAAGACTGGGATAACTTCTGCCATATTTCCCTTACTTCCGTTCTTTCCAAAGTTATTAGCAAAATCATTATGACCTGCCTCCAACCTCACTTGCTTACTATCATTTCACCGCAACAATCTGCTTTCATTCAAGGTAGGGACTGATAATATTCTTCTTGCCCAAGAAATCATTGAAGATTTAGATAAGAAGTGCAGAGGTGGGAATGTTGTGTTTAAGCTTGACATAAAAAAAGCTTTCGATACTATCAATTGAGACTTTATTTTAGATATTCTTAAGGCTCGTAGTTTCTCTAATACTTTTTGTTCTATTATCAAGAGATGACTGGAGCACAATTACTACAATGTCCTTGTTAATGGGAAATCTTATGGTTTTTTCTCCTCCTTGAGGGATATAAAACAAGGCGATCCCCTTTCCTACACTATTTTTATAATAGCTTTTGATTATCTCTCACGTCTTATGAATCAGATGCATATGCTACATCCTTCTACTCAATTTTCTCATAAATCTAAGCTCATGGTTAGTCATCTGACTTATGCTGACGATGCTATCCTTTTCTCTAATGCTATCAAAAATACTTTTAAGTGCATGATGAAGATGTTAAATAAGTTTCAGAGCTCTTCTGGGTTAACTTTTAACACTTCCAAATGTCAGTTTTTTTTCGGTAGGCATGTTCGTACTACTCTCACCAATTGGGCTGCTTCTTACACTTCTTGTCAGGTTGCCGTCATTCCACTTAAATATTTGGGTGTTAATATTTTAAGGGGCAGGAGGAGGCAATCACAGATGGATGATGTGGTTGATAAAATTAAAGCTAAGATCAATGGTTGGAGGAACATTTTCCTTTCTAATGGAGGCAGGCTCACTTTGCTTAAGAGTGTCCTTCATACCATTCCATTATATGCTATGCAAGTTTTACATCTCAAAAAAAGTACTCAACAAAATCTTGAAAGGCTTTTTAATAAATTCTTATGGTTGGGAAGCACTCACAGGAAAATATGGACTACTTGGGATAAGGTTTGCAAGCCTAATAGTGCTGGTGGCTTAGGCTTTAAGAATCTTAATCATATCACTGAAATTAATGTGTAAACTTTGGTTTAAATTTTGTATGGGCACCTCTCTTTGGGCTCTCTTTCTTCATAAAAAATACTACACAAAAGCCCATCCTATGAATGTTGAATGGAAAATTAGTAACTCTAAACTTTGAAAAGCTTTGCTTAATATTCTTCCTATGGCTCAAAATTTTATTTACTCGGATGTTGGCATTGGAAATTTATTCTTTTGGTATGATCATTTGGGTACTGTGGATTTCTCTACTTTTCCTCATTTACCTCATGAGGACACGATACTCGTTTCTGATTGTTGGCTGAATGGATCTTGGGATGCTCATAAGCTTAGGGATTTAGTGGGGGATAGGATGGGAAGCGTCCTTAAAATACCTCTCTCCCCAACTAAAATGGACAGTTCCATATAGAAATTTACTTCTCAGGCTTCTATTACCAAAATTTTATATAAAAAATGATATAATTTTACTCCTTGTCGTTGGACTACTAATCTCTGGAGTGCCTACACATCCTCCTCTATATCCTTTTTCTTATGGAGATATTTTTTATTGCTCTTGACTTTTGATGATATTTTGAAACTAAAAGGTTTGCGTATGATATCACGTTGTTATATTTGTAATTGCGAGGAGGATTCTGCTTCACATTCTTTCTTTCTTTGCCAATTTGCTCGTGATGTTTGGAGTTTGGTTGGGCTCTATTTTGGTATAAATTGGATTACAAATGAAAATAATATTTTAGATTTGGATAAGTATTGCAGTGCTTGGAAGAATGCGCCTTTATATGATGGGAAGCTTGAATCTTTTCCACTAATCATCTTGTGGTTCATATGGTCTGCAAGAAATGCATATAAGTTTGATTCAACCCCTCCCACGGCTGCTATTACAACTTTTTATATTATTGCTTACTATCTTAAGGCTTCTCAATTTTTTTTGCCTCATCAAAAGCCTCCACTGAGGAGTAGGATGGCCTCCTTAATTCGATGGCAACCCCCCTCCGTAGGTTAGGTCAAGTTGAATGTGGATGGAAGTTGGAATTTAAATGGTGCCGGTGTGGGTGGTATTTTTCGAAACTCTTTGAGCAATTGCCTCACTTGTTCCTGCCTTAACACCTTTAGAGGCTGAGGGCTTTGCTATTTGGTATGCTATACAGATTGCTGTTATGTTTCACTTCTATACTATTTATATTGAGTCAGATTCCAAGGCTATTGTTAACATGTTTAATAAGATCATTCCTCCTACTTGAAATGTTCTTTGTGTGCTTAATATGATTCATAATTTCATCAAAAGACATAATTTGGTCACCCAAATGCATTTCATTTATAGGGAATGTAATTCCCCCGCAGATTGGCTTGCTAAGCAGGGTTTACAACGGGTTTTGGTGGGTAGTGTGCCCCCACCTCCTTTACAAGTTCTATTAAATGGTGATTTGCTTGAAATTCCTTATATTCGAAGATAATATTGTTGTTTTTTATCTTCGATTTTTGGAAGGTGTTTTTTCCCTCTTGGACTTCGATCCATCTTTTCTGGACGATGTTTGGGCTTGGATCATTAACACCTGCTCTTGCACAGTATTTTGGGACCATTTTTTGAGGCCATGATTTGGGTTTTGGTATCACTGTCACGACAAGAGCTTACTTCGGTCTACTGCATTTTTTCAGACCAACTGCACTGCTGCTTTCATCTCCTCGGTAGCCTTGTTTGTTGCCTCTGTTTTCTGGATTATAATGAATTATTTCACTAGGGATAGACCTTCTCTTGGTTTATTTTATGTTGATAACACTAATATTTTGCATTGGAAGCTTTCACTACTTTTGTTTTCAGTTCCAACCCCTATGTATCAACTGACTCAACTGACTATGTGGCGTACTCCTTGGTTCTTTGACGATGATTTTTGGATGAATTTTACTGCCCCAGCTTCTTCCTTTTGGATCGACGTCTCATGGTTCTCTTTTGCTGAAGATTTGGACCTTTTAGTCACTGTTTTGGTCATAGCTATTTTGAGTATACTCTCAGTGAGTGGTATATGTTTTTTTTAGACTTGTTTTTTGGGTTCACTATTCTTGTGCTTACCTTTTCCTTTTGTATGGAGTTGTAATGTGGAAAGCAGAACCCCTAGAACTTTATTGTATTTTTTTGTTTTTAGCTGGAGATCTGTTTCCCTCGCCCTTTTTTGTACACTCTGCTTTTAATTAACACGTAGGGAGCCACGAGTTGCTCTTTTATTAAAATAAAAATAATAATAAAAGGAATCATACTGAGAGAGAAGGGAACTTGGTGGCTCATTGGGCAGCTAAGCTTGGATCTAATTTGAATTATGCTATGATTTCCAAAACTATTCCTGTTGTTTTGATTGAGTTTGCTTTTTTGGATGTTTCTTAATTGTTTTTTGGTTTATTCTTTTCTTTTGTCTTTTCTTTGGTGTTTTGTATTTTTATTTTTCTTTTTTGGAAAGAGGCCCTTTTTTATTCGTGTTTTAAGGGTGTGTGAGTTAGGACCACTTTCCCGGTTTTGTTATTTTTCTGTGTTAGTAAAATGAGAGCCGATTTATGCTCTTTATATATATATATATATATATATATATATATATATATATGTATACAAATATATAACCATTAAAACTTCAGATGTCGAACAGAAAACATGCAATTGCCGGCACAATTTCACAGTGCATAGAACTTTCTAAAAGTATCTAACAGGCAATTAAATGCAATCATATGAGAAGGGCTAGCGTGTACATCATTAAATAGGTGGTATCATCTTTTTGGGCCTCAGCATAGTGATTCACACGTCCAATTCTATCTCTGAAGTGATGAGTTGAAGCCCCTCTAATCCTCCACCTAATTATTATTTCTTTGAGAAAAATCTAAGAGTATTGTTCATTTTATCTTGTACCAAAGAATTTGTCATTTTTTTATGTCTCCCTTTATGACGACCTCTCTAAACCTCTGTCTAATATATAATTAATATATAAATATTTGCTACTATTATTCTTTTTCTTAACTTGGCAGTGTCATGCAAATGCATAAGAATGACAACATAAATAACATGATGCTAGAAAAATATAGTACATATATTTGAATGCCTAACTCTAACAATATTTGAAGAAAATTTGAAGTATATGGAATTAAAAATAATATTGAATGAAAAAATATTGAATGAGGGATTTCTAATATGTTTTGACCTTGGGATGAGAAGTTGGATAATCAACATTAAAAGATAAGTATTCAAAAGTAGAAGATATATAAATCTAAATAAAAATTAACAGGTATTAAAAAACTAATTAGATTTGGTGTTAGCATCATGCAATTTTGAGCATTTTTTTTTTTAAGTTTAGTAATCTTTTTCTTTTTTTTTCATTGAGAGAAAATGCATATTGATTCAATCAAATTATTTAAAGTTAGAGGCACCCATACAAGAATACTAAGTATATATTGTTTATGTTTGTTTCTTGCCTATGAGAAGCTCCAAAAGAGTTTTTAAATCCTTCAAATTGAATAGATTGAAAAAAGCCAGTAGAAGCAAGGTTTATAAAAATCTTAAAATTTCTTGCCAAAGTTCTCATTATAATTAAATTTGTGCCTTGACACTCAACCAATAATATATATATATATATATATATATATATATATATATATATATATATATATATATATATATATATGGATAAAAAATTATCCCACTATGAGGAATGCTTGCTTTTAAGTTTTAAATTCAGCTCTTTGGAACGTTCTACTTTAGTTAGTATTATAAAGGAATGACAAACTAGAATGAAATATATCGAACATCCAAGAGCAGCAATGTTAATTTTTGCTTAGTAATAAGCAATATAATTAATTCAATAGAATTAATAGATTTTGTATATAATTTGAGTGCACATTCCAAAATTAAATCTTAAGGGAATAAGTGTTGTGGTTATAAAGTGCACATTAATTGGAACAAAAAATCTAGAGAATCTCAATTGATGATTCATTTTTATATTAACATTAATGGCCATTTAAGCAATCTCATTTGATATAAATAAAAATAGTGATATCATATAAAGAACAAGCATGGAAAATCATCTGCCTTGTTGAATCTAATAAGGATGCATATTATTTAGGATTATAAGATAATAAGAACCTTTAAAATATAAGCCAATAAAGAACCATCTAATGATGCCCATCTAACTTTTTTTGTTATATAAGAGTTGTGTTTGAAAAGGATGAAATATAATTTACTTATCTATGCAAAAGATTATTGACTTACCTCTAATAGTGAATTGTTATTTAATACAAGATGGTCCTTGAACTTGTGAAGATCTAATTTGGCCTTTATAGAACCATTTTATTGAACTAATAGTAGTAAGCTAATATAAAATGACTTTGACTAGGAAGGAAGAGAAACACCAAAAATAGGAACTCCAAGTATTATTGGAGAAAAGAGTGGGATGTTATGTCAAGTGTAATAAAGTTTTTTATTAGTGACTTTTCAATGTGTGATGTTTTGTTCCTCCACATTCTGTTTAAAAAGTATAACATCATAAAGAACATCTGAATTTGTGTGTGTTAAGTATTATAAGCTTCAAATTAAGATCAATTTATAGTGTGAAAGCTTCACTCTATATTCAATAGTGGTGCTTACTTGATTACCATCTTACATCTTGAATCAACTAAACACATGCATGTTTGTTTATACGCAAATTAGATCCTCCATATACAAGGCATAAGTATGATATATCTATCATTCACTTCTTAATATAATTCATACTCGTAAATAAACTTAATGCAATATTTAGTTTTGAAATAAGTATCATTATATGATTATTTCTTGTCTAAAGGAATTGTTAAAGTCATCAAGTGTTTTCTTTAAACTCTTATAAGCGTCTATGATATTTATTTGATGAAATTTTCATTGCTTTAAGAATAAAAGTAACATGAAGAAATCTATACCTAAGCATCACTGATGCTTAACCATTTCATATATCTTTTGAGCCACTAATCTCATCTTATATTTCTCCATTGCTTTGTTCACACTTTTCTTATCTTATAGCCCTCTTCATAATAATGAATTCATGTTTTGGCCTTCAGGAAGTGTGACAAGATCCTAATTAAAGTCTCATATGATTACAACAAGATACATTAGCTTGAATAACCAGGATACAAATTAAATTAAGCTCATTATTTACATTGTAAATATATCAAAAAGTTATAATTCCCCACAATAGTTTAAGATTTGGGGGCATTTATTCTTTAAATAAATAGATCTTTTAACCGTCTTTCAGGTTTCATGATCCTTATTCGTTATATTTTATTTCAACTTAAGAACCGGAAATTGCTCTACTAGTTCATATCAATCTCTAATTATGTTCTTGGGGTCATAGATTTGAACCTTCACTCCTCCAATCAATTATTATTTATTAGAAAAAAATTAGGAGTGTTATTTATTGTCCATTATATTAAAAACTTTATTTTCTTTTTGTATATCTCTCTATCTATAATAGGCCATATGTCCCCATTTATGCATGGGATATGCTTTTAAGAAAATTATCTTAACTCACATGTAAATTTCTAAAAATTTGATAAAAAAGGTTATAATCTTTTGATTTTCAATTATATTACATGAATACTTAACATTCTAGCTTCCTTCGTTATAGAAAAACCACAGATTAGCGTCAGACTCAATTTCAATGCAAAATTAGCATCTGTTAAGCCCTTTGTTTTAAGATTAAAAGGTTCAATGCACAAGAATTGCGTCAAACCGCCGATGTTGAATCGACGTTGTAGTGTCGGCATTCTTCGATCCTAAATTTACTTATTAGCGTCGGAATTATCATACACTAATTTTGACGTTAAGAGAGTTCATGTGGGGTTAGCGTCCGTTTACCGACAGAATTTTTCGACATTACCAAATTACTTAATAGGTCGGGAAATTTCAACACTATTTCGGACGCAAAAGCCCTAACAAGACACCCTTATGACCGAAACTTCATTTCCTCTAAAATTCTTCTTTGTTTAGTGCGGGCACGAAACCGGCGACTCCTAGGAGAATCCAACAAAATTCGGTGATTCCGGCCACCTGGAGCGACTTTGGGAACATTTCTACTGGCCAGATCTCGTATCCGGCAAGGCGAACCCCTTCTCAAGCTTTTGATAAGTTTTTTTTTTAATCTTTCTAAGCTTGTGATAAGTTTTTTATTGAAATTTTGGGGTTTTAAGTTTCCATTTTATGTATATTTCATGTTTGGGTGTTAAATCTGTAATGCATATATTTGATATTGTTATTATTTGATATTTTTTTAAAGTTTTGGAATTTAAATATTTGGTGTTAGACGTATAAATACATAAGGATTGCGTGACATTTGAAAAGAAAAAGATAGGTGTTAGACATGTAAATATGTAAAAATTGTGTAGCTCACATGTATATTAAAAAAAAAAAAAAATTGTGTATAATGTATGTTGATTAAAAATATAAAATAAAGCATACGTATTAGACATTTAAATATGTATGAATTGTTTAGCATGGTAGATTAAGAATATTTTAAAACTTAGGTGTTAGACATGTAAATGCATTAGAATTGTGTGGTATGCATGTAGAGAGAGAGAGAGAGAGAGAGAGAGAGGAGAGTTAAAGAGAAGAAGAGGGTAACACTCGGTTTAACGAGTGAAGTAGGAATTGGGAGTTTCTGGCGAAAGTGGAGGAAGTGGAGAGATGGGAAGATTGAGTGGGGCTTGGATTGGAGAAACTAGGAAGGAAATGGGGAGAGGGATGGGTCGGCATACTACATTCAAAGTTAAGGCACAAATCAAACCACTCAAAGTTAATCAAATGGCTCACAACTACTATCATAAGCAATTATTGGAATGTCATACTACATTCTCTGATTTGTCTACAAACAAGCTTAACACAAGATAAGATTAATTAACTTTGCTCTATTGTGTAATATATATCTATATGTCCATTGAATGTATTATATATTGAAGTGATTCCAGTTTATATCAAATTAAGCACAAATAGGACTCATTGATTATGTTGAGGAATATCAACAAAACTTTGAGTAAAATAAAATTATAGTAATTTTCACCCTAATTTGAAGGTTGGGCACAATCATCAACCCTATAGGATTAAACCAATAAATTCACCTTCTAAATCATAATAATATACAAAGCCTTTTTAAAGATTAGACCTTGTAATTCTCTTACGAACACTAAAAGCTATCTTTACATCTTGTGTACCCCTTCTTTGCCACTCCTCTTCATCTCTCTCTCTCTCTCTCTGTACACACACACACACACACACACACACAAACACACACACACACACACATATATATATATATATATATATATATATATATATATGTGTGTGTGTGTGTGTGTGACAATGGCTTTCACCACCCTCACAGACACTCACTTTTTTCTCGCTTCATCCTCAAGCCCAAGAATTTCCATTTCCAAGAATGTCTCCACCTCCTTTGCTACCTTCATGGAATCAACTCACACCCTCCATTAGTCTTCCTCCTCCGATTTCGACTTCAAATTAAGCTCCAAACTCTCTTCTCTTGATCCCTCTCCAGCTAGTGAGCTCTTTTCCAGTGGTTTTCTTCTCCCCCTCCACATCAAGTCTTCTTCATCATCTTCAACCATTATCACAATCTCTCCTGTTCCTCCCCCTTCCTCCCATTTTACCTCTCCCTCAAATCTCAAATACTTCAAGTCAATCCAAATTCCTTCATGCACATCCATGGAATTAAGCACCTCCGTGATCGAACTAAACTTCAAGTTCTTGCTCATCATGTACAGTCCAATACCAATAATTAGTTTAGAATCCCTTGCAGTAAAGATCCAACTTAACTTCTTTGAGTGGCAAAAGCGTTTGTTCTTTGTGCTTCACACAAGGACTCTGGAACTTACCCTCAGAACAATAGATGAGAAGCTATGATGCCACCTACACGAATTCATAAAATCCGTTCAAGAACTCATATGTGAGACCTTTTTTCCATGGATATAATCTGCTATACATCCAAGCTCTAAAATTACGAATATTCATTTGCAAAATAGATGTAGTTTTATAGATCAATGCAACTATTACAAAAATAAAAATTACTTAATATTTATCAATATTTACAATGAATGATTATGCCGTGGTTCGTGGGAGCTAATTATAATCGAAGAAAATGATCCCAAGGACCTCTTTTAAGTATCTTGCTACATGCAGTGAAGTCGACACTACGCGGTTAACCATTAAAAGAACTTTTTTGAAGTGGTTTATTTTTTCAACAGTATACCTAATGCATTCCTTCACTTCAACCAACTAATGTGAATTCCACTAATAAAATTCACATCTATATCACCATCACTGTGAACAAGAACAAATGCACTCCTCAAGTTCAACCAACCAACTTGAATTCTACTAATATGACCATCACTTTGAGCAATAGACTCGATAAAAACATGCATTCCTTCACTTCAATCAACCAACTCTAATTCTACTAATGATATAATTTCTATATCACCATAACTTTAAAAATAGACCCGACACATTTCACCATTTCAACCAATTAACATGAATTCTACTAATATATGAATTTAGTACATATCACTCAATTCTTATGTATGTACACATGTAACATCTAAACTTTCAATTTTTACATACATACCACTGAAATCTTATGTATAACACACTTAACACCAAAACTTCAATTTATACATTAATATACCACATTACCTATGCATTTAATCCAGACATATCACTCAATTCTTATGTATATACAAATCAAACACCTAAATTTCAATATTTACATGCATACCAATGAACTCTTATGTACATAGATACCGAGCTACACCTAAACTTCAATTTATACATATATACCACATTACCTTTGCGTATAACTGATACATATAACACAAATTTTATGTATGTACAAACCTAACACCTAAACTGTAATTTTTACATGCATACCTATACCACTGAACTCTTATGTATACACATGTCTTACACCAAAACTTCAATTTATACATACATACCACATAACCTACGCCGAATCTAACATACATATCACTAAATTCTTTTGCATGTACAAACTTAACACCTAAACTTCAATTTGTAAATGCACACCGCATTGCCTATGCCCAAATGCCCATTTCACTTTTCAAAGATTAAAATGAGAAATATTGGCACAAATATAATTACCTTCCTCAATATTTTCTATTTGGAGTGGAGTAGAAGGATGAGAAATACGAGAGTTTCGGTTGTCTTTGTAAGAAGCCACCATCGTTACCTTCCTAGCTAGCTCTATTTGTGACTGTATCGCAAAGGTTCATTCAGGAAGGCAATGGTTTTGAGCAAAGGGAAAGGGGAGAGTGAGGGTTTCGGGTACAAGGGAGAACAGAAGATTGCAAAGAGAAGAAATGAAATTTAGATGTACAAAATGAGTAAATTAAGTCATTTGCATCGACTTTCCATTAGATTTGTATCAGATGTAGTTAAATGCTAACAAGTAAAGTTTTGCCATCACTTATTCGCACACAAATTTGACAAAATTTTCATTGCAACTACAAACGCAACTTAGCTTCTTTCAGAGTGCTTTTTTCTGCCGAATTTTTAGACACAAAGCAGATGCAAAATATGACGCAAATATCAAAATATATTGTTCACCACTTAATGACCGTAAATCCGATGTCAATATTTGCATCAAAAAAATCCGACGCAAATATCAAACGCTAACAATAGCATTTCTTGTAGTGTTCCCTGGAAGCTTCAGCCTCAACTATAGCCACACAAAATCCAAACCAAGTATAAACTTCCATCCCTAATCTCTCGAAGCTACTCAACAGGATCCAATGCATTCTCCAAATAGAAGCTAAACATGCCAAAACCTCGCACTTCCTACTTCGGCGACGACGACTATGTGGGAAAAAGGATGATCTCTCTCGCCATAACAGTGTGTTTAGATTATTCTATGTAGCTGTTGGAGCAAGAAAGGCAGGAAGAGCAATAGGTTTTGGCTGTAGCAAGATGGGAATGTATAGTGTTGAGTTGTTGAGATGACATGTTGTCTGCAATCATGTGAATTTAGTGGTTTGCGTTAGTGATGGATATGAAGTGGGAGTGGACACATAAATAATCGATTTCCTTTTGCATCTTCTCTTCCTAGCTTTTCCTCAAAGTTTTGATAGAATTTTTTGCATGTGTTGAATTATAAACATTGTTATATTTCATATATAACCCAAGCTTCTTTTATGTAGTTAAGTTTGCTTGCATGGTGTTGTAATTATTAGTTTTAGATTAATATGATTATCACAAAATAAGATGGTACTTTGATCTTTGTTGGTAAAACCCATTTGTTTGTTGGTTTGGCGAGGAAGACTAGGTTGATTTAAGCAGAGGATGAGCCCTTTGCAATCTCGAAGAAAAAGACAAAAATAATTAGCAGAATCAGATAAAGGAGGGAGCTAGAGGGGCTGCACTCCACATTGGATGTTCGATCCTCCACACAAAACACTACCGGAATTGATAAGATTATTTCAAAATTTAAAAGCTTACAGATTTATGTAAATATGCGACTTATATTTTCTAATATGATCATGCATGTATATAACCTAATGAGCTTGACCGAGAGTCATCTACTGCAGACTTGCACATCTTCACATATTGACGCCCAGGCACACAACAGTGCGTATCCAACCACTCTCTTGGTGCCAATGTAAATTAAAATATTTAAATTTTTATTTTTTGGGGGGCTTTATTATTTAAAATGCCAATTAATATTTGAATTTTGCTATGTAAGAATAATACGAGCAACTCCAGTAGAAACAAAGGGAGATAGGTAGCCAGGCCTCACTGGCTGCAAGCAACAATGGTAGCCAGTCTACCACTGCTCAGTCCAATTTTGAGCTATGGACGCAGGTAGCGGGGAAGAAGAAGGGGAGGGTGTACCACCATGGCTCAAAGGAGATAGCATTTGAGACTGAGCGCTCTCGTGCAACCGTGGGTGGCCCTAGCTCATTACAGACTTAGCATGAGAAGCTTGTCAGGTGGGTCATGATGATGAATGAAGAAATTTGACAGATGCGTGAAAGTCAACAAGGGGCCAAAGATGGTCTAGTACGCCTGACATAAAGTTTTAATCGTTAGAGCAAACAACAAATGAGTGCAGTTGAGGAGGATGAAAAGGGGGAGGAGCAGAAGTAGGATGAGAAGTAGGATTTTATTTTATTTTTCTTTCTTTGCTGATATTCCCCCTCCATAAAGGCTGATTGTGTGTTTTTTACATTCTTGTATTTTCCTTGTTGTTATAGTGGCGAACTTGAACTTTAAACACTTTGATTCATCTATCTTTAATTTAATTTGATATTATTAATTAGATGTGTTAGTGATTTCTTAACAGTTTCGAGGATACATAAATGTCATGTTGTGTTACTTGTGTTTGTTCTGTGCAGATGTGTGGAAATCTTAGCATCTTTTTGTAGTTTTTTTTTTGATACTTACAGGTTTTCGTCGGATTAGCGTTTGAATATTTCAATTCTAAATAAACAATAATTTGTTTGATACCTGACCACACAAATTCAACTTTATTTGGTGAAATGGTGTCTGAATTGGCATTAGCGTCGTCTTTGGTGGACACTAATTAGTGTTGACCGATTCAAATGCTAAGACGACGTAGCCAAGTGTGGATCAATTTTTCGACGTAAATTCACAGCGACGGAATCTTCTGATGCTTATTCTGCCGTTAAAAAATACCCGATACAAAAATCAATACAAAATCAATTCGGGGCACCCATTTTAACGACATTATTTTTCTGATGCTAATCCGTCGCTAAATTCAGTTAGTGTAAGAAATAAGTCAGTTTAGTGACAGAAATGTTCGATGCTAATTCTGTATTTTCTTGTAGTGCTTGTTTTGTTCTCTTATAGTCTAAATTATGTGCATAAGATGAAATTGAATCCATTAAGTGAAAAAAAAATATTCGACTTTTGTGAGTATTTTTTTGTGTGCATTTTTTCCCTATTTCTTATAATTTAAGCATTTTTTTATTTTCCTTTTTCTCACCAATCTCCATGATTTCGAATAGCCGCCAATCTTTTCATTCTCCTAGTGCCATTACTCCCCTGTAACTCATTATGGATCCTCTCTTCTTGTTTTTTTATGCAGTTTGTAATAGAAGGTAATTAATTTTCTTTTTCTCCATTTCTAACTAATATATAATTTTAAAATCATAATTTGTTGCTATTAATTATATGTGTTAGATTAAGAGTTCATTACATTTTAGATCAAGTATTATTTATAAATTACAATTAGTGGGTTTTATTAATGATAATTAAATTAGTAGGGTTTATTAATGATAGTTAATCTAGATGGTTGATTGTCATATTTAACAGAGTCATTCCATACAAATATAATATAACTTATATGGATGGTAAACTTAATATGTTATGCCAGTGATAGGTTTAATATAGTTAAAGTGATGGTTTTAAAAATGTATGTAGTTTAAAATTTACTTGAACTTAAGAGGTTCTAAAGCTATCTAAAATTGCTCTACTTGGGGTGAAAGTTAAAAGCCTATATATTGTATAAATTAATAAAATTTAAATAACAAGAATAATGAGTTATTCTAGTAAATATATGGCCAAATTTTCTTATAACAAATAAGAATCAAAAGTCTTAAAAGCTGAATTGGAAATATAATAAAAAGTCATAATTTAATAACGTTAAGTTTTTCTTACATAAATAAAGATAATTTCAAGTTCTTTGTAAATACAATATATATATATATATATATATATATA
>NEWO01000035.1:160247-192697 GCA_003013225.1 Phalaenopsis aphrodite | reverse complement strand
ATATATATATATATATATATATATATATATATATATATATATATATATATATATATATATATATATATATATATATATATATATAGAAAGCATTAATTTATACTGTAAAATGTAATGTAGTTGTTCTCGTTAATTAATTAAATTACGTTTAATGACAAAGGGAGCTGCTTTTGGGCTCATGTCTTCAGTAGCTGCCGAGGATGAAGAGGCTAGTGAATGTTGTCCTTTCCAGAGAAAGTTGCATGGCCTCTGAAAAAAAATCGATTAACAAATAAATACAATATTTTGTCAATACTTAAGAAGACGTACGTGGCTCAGTTAGGCACAACAATCCCATACACCCAAGTGTAATTATTTAAAAAATGACATGAACATGTATGCTAATCACCAGATATATACAAGTATGCCATACGAAAGAAAAAAATAAAGACTTCAGGAACTGAGAATAATATATCCAATACCAAATAGCCATCTTTCCCTCCGTATATAGTAAAGCCATTTAAGGAAAAAAAAAAAACACATTATATAATGAAGTAGGTAAGGGAGAGATGCGAACCTGAAGCAGCGTTTGTTGATGATCAGAGCACAGCGTTTGAAACGGAGGTTTGGGATTGAGAAAAGAGAGGGAATTGCAGTGGCCACACTTAACTGTTACTGTGTCCGTCATTCTCTTGCATGGAACTCCAACCTTTAAATTATTCCAACAAAAAACACATTCAAGTGTATTAAAAATCTATAATCGAACTGAAATTTCTTTTAGGCATGTGTAATGCATTAATATTTCAGGCATAAATCATGCATTTTACAGCCAACTTTATATATATATATATATATATATATATATATATATATATATCTCTCTCTCTCTCTCCCTTTGGGAGTCTTGAAAGAAGCCTTTAGTTGAAGGAAGAAGAGAAACAATGGTCAATGCTTATAACAAAGTTAGCGGCAAGGGAGATCTAGTAGCATGGCGGCCAATGGATGAGCCTCCTAGAGAGAGAGAGAGAATAAGCTAGGAAAGCAGAGGCATGAAGTAGTAGTGTAGTAGTTAGTAAATGAAACGCATCTAGCTAGGTAGCTAGACGTATAGGTTGCCTTCATGTGAAGGTAGATGAAGTATAGGTGATAAGTTAGAGATAAGTTTACCGCGAGAACAGTGGTGCAGTAGGCACAGCGAACATAGCAAAGATGGTCTGAAGGAGAGCCATAGTCCATGATGAAGAGATTAGGAGGTGTAGGAGGAAGATGGTGGAGGGTAGTGGTTTAATTAAAGAGGAGAAGGGTAATGATGAAGAAGATAAAGTACTATCTTGGATTGGTAACTGTCGACTGCGATCTGGATGGAGATCCAGTTAGCCAAAATAAAATGGACATATAATTAGTAATCAGTAGAGTTAACTCATTCTTGTAATTATCCTCGACACATTGTTCCCCACAACAAAACGCCACACCAACCGTACCACCACTTACTATTCATCAAATTCCTCTCTCCGGTCCCTTGCATCTTTATATATATATATATATATATATCTAATTTTCTGTTAAAAATAATATAAACACTGGCCATAATACTAATTATTTCAAAAGCAACAATCTTGCCAGCAGATCATTTTGCTCCTTTTTTTTTTCCACGGCTACTACCGTTTTATGATATTTTGATTTTTAATCTATTTAATGTGCATGCAGAAGTTCATAATCTTTTCCCCTTCAAATCATTAAATTTTATTAATGTTGAATGTTTATTCTTCTTTCTGTTATTGTAAACACAAATTTTTTTTTTTTTTTGCAATGTATTTCTTCTAGGTCCCTCTAAATTTTACTGAACATTAATTTTAATCCTTTTTGACCTAGTAAATCCATAAGAACTTCTCACTGCAATAATGTTAGCTTCTGGAAAACAAATTATGATGTTTTAGTTGGTTATTGTCTATTTCACTAGTCATAATTGGATACAGCTGTGTTTAAAAAAATGTTTAACAGTTTGCCATCACTTCAAGGAAAAATGAGATTTTACGAAGTAAAAATTCATGAGAAAATATGAATGTCTATCAGTAATTTTTGCCACCGGCGGATATTGTTTTGATTAATTTTGGTTTGCCAAAAAATGCTTAGTTGGAATAATTACCAAGCAGAGAGGCCTCTTATGGATAAATCAGGGGAGTCCCAACCCATAGTTTTTGTCCTATCCAAAGGGCCTCTGCCCTTTCAGATTCTACCAAAACTAACATAAAACTTGTAAAACAGGTTTGTTACAGCTAAAATATGAACAACTATTTAAGTTAACATAGTTTAGTAAATTATATCGCATATTTTTTATACCACATGTTATGTACTTAATTACGTTGAAAATTTTTTCCAACATAAATTTGGCGCATTATATTTCCTCCTGATTATGTCTTAATCTTATGAACAACCCGTCTGACCAAAGGACATAAAAAATATTCGGAAACTACATGTAATGAGAAAGAAAATTAGAAAAATGATAATGCAAAAAGCATACATGACTTCGTCAGGCCTCTTTATCTTCGTCAAATACCAAAGCTATATATATTGAAATAAAAAATTAGGCTCACATATGAAATCTCCTAAAGTTATGTGAGTCAACTTATTCAAGTAATAATTGAACTTCATCACAATTAATACAAACATAGAAGATTATAGCTGATCTCAGCTCCTTGTTATTCATGTTGCGTAAAATGCAATTATCTAAGTTTTTTTCTGACTTTTGAATATAGATATGACGGCTGGTATTTTCCTAGCAACATTAACACTATTGATATGTTATTGTGGCTCAAAATAATACGAGCAAAATGCAGTAGTCTCTTGTACCAAATAAGTTTCACATATCGAGTCTTTAGCTTGTTGTCACGCTCTACCATCTTCTAAAAATTGACGAGACAAACATGGGATGGAAGATTTCTAGAGAAGACCAGATATTAGACAAAAATTCAAGGGATTCTAAAAGATTCCACTCAATTTTAAAGAATAAGAGAAGGCAAGGCTCCAAGGAGAACTCAAGAATAACCTAGAAAGTTCTAGGGTTATGTATGTATAGATGAATAGTAGAGAACTCTCTATAAACTAGGCTATTATCATATAATCTAGAAGTATCCCTTGGGCTTGGAGGGGGCTATAAATAAGAGTCACTCTCCTCATTTGTAACCATCCAAGCATTCATCCAAGAAAAATTTCCAAGCATCCAAGTATTCAAGCATTGTAATATTTCTTTCTTAATGAAGTGTTCCTTTATCCAATACTTTTCCCCATTCTTCTTCCTATAGTGTTCTGTGCTTACAAGTTCAACATTGCGAATGTTAGACTGATTTAGTGTCAAAGAAGAGTGTTAAAGCCGCACTGGTGACTTGAGATAAGTTAGTTCGTGATAGTTGGTATCAGAGCCTTGGTTCGAAGGTATGGCAAAGAGCATCAATGAGCACGTATTGGAGTTCAAACCCACTAATGTGGAATCATCTCAAAAAGGGCAAGGTTGTCAGAACTAACAAGATCCAACCACATGGGATGTTCAAGGAGATCATGCACGGTTTTGATTCATGCCTTGCTCGGGTAGAGGTGACAATGAATGAAATGGAGGCACAAATAGAGGATCTTGGCCAAAAGCTTGATGGACTCAAGGAGGAGAACATCACAATCCATTCGATGATCAAAGGTATGATGCTCCAACTAGAGAAGTATTTAAGGGACTAAATGACTAAGAAGAGAAAAGATTTAATGGGGGAGCTTCAGGAGGTATGAAGAGCCCATGAAGAAGACTTGAGCGGCGTACGTGCCAGCTTGAAAGAAATGTGTGGAGACATCTTGCTATGCAAAAGGGCACAAGCGAGACCCACCAACCATCACACCTTCAAAGCTAAGAGGGTTGAAGTTCCAAAATTAAAGAGTTTTGGAGGAGCTCACAATGTGAAGGAAGTGGAAAATTTTATATGGGGACTTGAGTAATACTTTTGAACAATGAGAATTATGGATGCAGAGAAAATATTACAATTTGCAGCTCTTTATCTCTCAGATATCACTAGATTGTGGTGGAGAAGAAGACGAGGAGATATTGAAAAAGGTATGTGCATCATATCCACCTTTGATGACTTTAAGAAGAAGCTAAAGAGACAATCCTATCACGAGAAAGCGAAGGATGAGGCTATAGCCCGATTGCGAAGGCTCGAGCAAGAGGGATTGATTCAAGAATACATTAGGGAGTTCACTAGTTTGGTTCTTGAAATTTCTGACAAGTCAGAAAATGATACTCTTTTCAACTTCATGGATGGACTTCAATAGTGGGAAAACACTGAGCTTAAAATGCATGGAGTGCAAGATCTTGCTACTGCCATTGCGATCATCGAAAGCCTAATTGATTACTCAAGAGAGTCCATAAAGCCAAAGGATAAAAAGAGTACTATGTCAAAGAGGAGGAAGACAAGGATCAACATAAGGAAATGACCCACCTTGAATCAACTTCATCCAAAGCAAAAGACAAATGGAAACTTAAAAATGACCAAACTAAACCACATAATCGGTCCTCAAAAGAAGTCTCTAAACTCTCTCTTTGCAACTCATTAAGAATAAGAAGGTGGTGACACTAAGACACAAATAAGGGCTATACAACTGTTGAATGCGATGCAAGATATAACAAAACCTCAAGCAAAGAGGTCACTCTTTGTGGAGATGGTAATACACGGGAAGACAACTAGAACAAAGGTAGACACAAGTGCTTCTCATAAATTCATCTCCGTCGAGGAAGCAAAGAGATTGGGTTTGCAGATGACTAAAGGAGGAGGCTTCTGACCCAACTCGCACTTACGTGTATTTTTAATCTCCTTAATTATGCCAGAAAATATATCTCAATTTATATCTAGCGGCTAGTGTGAGCCCTTACAATGATTTATAAATTATATAACATATTTCCACATTAGGGTGCTATGCAAGTATACCTATCGTTTCAATTAATATAGGATTTTCTTTAAGAGTATCGATCTCACGAGGAATGCAGTAACTCTTAAAATTAACTTACAAAAATTCTACTTAAATTGCAATTTAAAAAGATTAAAGATTTAAAATGATATGCTTACAAAAAATTACTACTAAAAGAGCTTAAAAAAAGTAACAACTAAATATAACATCTTAACAAAATATAAGAAAAAGTTTGGATATTATGAAAAAGAACATTTCCACTTGCAAAGAGATTGTAATCTATGTAGGATTCAAATGGTTAAAATTGAAATATTGTGACAAAAAGAAGTATACCTTATTTTTTACCCCCTCCCGGTGCTTGCAAAGAACATTAGCTAACTTATAGCCAACTCTTTAACATCTCGATTCCACATCAGTGTTATCTAGCCTCTTACCTCTATATGTCCCTAGCCCATGACATCGTAATGACTGAATCTCAACGTTAGGGTATTAAACCTTAAGCCAAACTGATACAAATCTAACATGTCACTTTAGATATAACCAATTCCACGCTCATCAAAACTTATCTACCTATTTATTTGCACTCCCCCTTAAGTGATCACCATGACTCTGCCTAGAATGAAGTGTGGTATCCACTAGTTGGTTGAAATCATAGCCCTCCCAAGTCATTATGTTTCTCAATGGATTTTAACCTCACAAGTGACAAGCTTGCTAAGTAAATAAATGTTCGTTGAAAATAATATCAAATTTTTTTAAAAGTAAAAATAAATCCTTAAATAATTCTCATCCCACAAGATTAAATCCCATGTGCAAGAAGAAAGAAAGAGAATTACTTAGAATTCATAGAGATTAAACAAAAAAAAACATTTGCATTGAAATCTAGGTCTTACAATAAAAACTTAAACACAAATACAAAGTACCTTATGTTTTCTCCCCAAGCAAACTTCTAAAGTTTCCTCTATGCAATCTCCAAATTTCCTCACACTAAAACACACTCACACTCACACTTGAACATAAAATATGAAAAACCTAACTCATTATTGCCGCCCAATTGAAGTTTTGAGGCTCTATAAGGTCTCTAAGTTCAGCTAAATCCATATATGTCATGACCAAATTTCTCGATTTGAGAGCCAAAACTTATTAATACACTAACTTGATCATAATGAACTTCTGGTTCTTGTTCATCATGTGTAGTCCAATACCAATAATTTGGTTTAAATATCTTGTGGTAAAAATCCGACTTGACTTTTTTAGGTCACAGGTACAATTAACTTTTGTGCTTCACACAAGGACATCAGAACTTACCCTTTGAACGGTAAATAGAAAGCTGTGATTCCATCTACACAAATTCGTCAACACCATTTTAAAACTCATCAGCGAGTCATTTCTGAATAAGATATAATCTGTATACATCCATGATCTCAAATTGCGAATATTCATCTGCAACATAGATGTAGCTTTATGGATCAGTACAAATAGATATCATGTGTACATACATGAAGATAAAGTTTTTATGTGGCATTCATTAGAACTAGACCTGTCATATGGCCCATTCATGGTCTAACCAGTCGTTCTGATCCAGTTTCTAAACCTTGGTTATTCCACTAAATGGGGTCAACTACATGAATCCTTTTTATCTAGTGTGTCGCACTGACAGCCATATTTTAATTTAAATTTAATAAATTACAATCATTTTTTTACAACAAACGAAAGTCTATTTGGGCCCATTAGAAGGTCGACGTTTAACGTGACTAAACCACCTACATTTCTATCACACAATAGGCCCAATTCATTTCTCTACTTCAAGCAACCATCTTGAATTCTATTAATTACATCCACATTTACATCACCATACTTTCAACAATCGACCCGAGAGATCTACAAGGGTCACTCCTTTTAAAAATTTTAATACTCGAAATATATATCACTAGGAGACATTTATATACATAACACACTATTTTTATCTATCTACATATCTCACACCAAAAGTTTCATAATTACACGTATAACACATAATGCATAAAAGTAAGAGGCATTTATTTAACTACCACATAATTTCTATGTATGCTGATCGACAACTTATGTTTGCTTAAAATATAAGATAAATATGGATGTCATAAATATTCAATAATTGTAAAGTCACACTTATCAACGCAAGTATACGTATCACTCAAAAAATATAGGGCTCTAATGAAGTCCAAGATATCGATCCCACAGGGAATAGTTTAGAATTACGAACTAAGATTTTAGAAAAGCAATACTTTAATCACAACAACGAAGTTCAATTTGCTTATCTGTCACTAATAGACAATTGATATAAATAGGTAATTTTAATAACAATAAAATAACTAATGATACTAAGGGGGGTTTAATTGTGATATTCAATATATAAGAAAACATCCTTCTCCTTGTCAAGAAATCATAGTGAATGAATAAAATGAATGAGTTCAATTTATATTATGCCAAATAGGAGTATACATATTCTTTACCCTTTGGTCCATGCATAAAGAACATTGACTAATCCTACGCTTGTTTACTGAATCTGCGGCTAGGCTGGGAGGATACCGGCTCTCACTTTGGAGCTCTCACGTTCCCCTCACCTGAGGGCTAACATCTACACTTTAACAACCAAACGATAGGACTGAATTGAGGATTTTAGTATGCCAATCTAAAATCTTCAATTCTATGCCCGATAATATTATTTCCCTATTTATTTGCACCCTACTTCCAAGGGCTTTAACCTCCCTGAATCTTGGATGTAATCTTCACTTTAGCTGTAAAACTCAACATATTTTAACAAATCAATTGGCTAGATTGAAAGTAAATTAAGATCGAAGTGAAAAGATCATCACAATTTCTTAAAAATTTTTATGGCTTCACCAATTCAAATCACCATTTCACAAATCTCGAGACAAGGAGAAAGACAAACAAAACTACTCAGATCTCATGAGGAAAACACAACAAAACTCGGAATTCATATATAAAATCAAAGTCATACAAACTACAACAAATAAATAACTTATCTCTAGTTTCTCCGCAAGAACACTCATCGAAGTTCCTCTAATTCTCTTCCTTTCTTTACAACACACAGAATTCCTCTTCAAAGTAGCAAGGAGGAAGAAACCTCTCACTTTCGCTCCACTATTACAATCTCTCAAAGAATTCCTCACAATATTGAAACTCTAGTAAATTCTCTATACACTAATGGAACCTCTCTAACCTCTAGAACCTTTCTAACATCCAGGACCTTTCTAACATCCAGGACCTCTCTAATTTTTAGCCAAAATCTTCTTTTAAAGTTGTGGATGAGCTTTCCCAAGAGTTGCCTAAGCATCCCTTAAAAATTTGGCCTTATCCAAAGCTTGAGTAGGCATAACCGTCGATTTCGTCATCAGTGGCCTCGAGGGCGCCGTCGGCAGGGTTCTGAAGAATTTTGTCCTGTAGCCGCAGGAAAAACTCTTCGTCGGCAGGGTCAAGGGCGTCGTCTGCGGCCTAGTTCAAATTTCCACATTTTGGTCCTTCTCGCTCCAAATTCGCTCCTTTTTGCATTTTTTTGCTTCAATGACCCTAATTCATCATTCTTACAACAAAACATCAAAAATATCTTTATTTGCAATATCATTAAAAACAGTATAAAATAAGTATGAAAATCTCAACATATTTTTCTTTGGTCAAAATCCCTCAAATTTAACTATTACTTTTCCTCAAGTAATTTTAGTACTACATAAAAGTTATGATCTACTGCAGTAAAATTTTAATTCAAAAATACTGTAAGTTTGATTTAAATAAATATTATAGTGAGATTTTCAGAAAAAATTGAAGTAATTGAATTAACTTTGTAACCACAAAATTATCTAGTCATCAAGTTTAAGAGTTCTAGTCTTCTATTTATTTCAAGAATGACTATATGTTGCAATATTAAGTCACTTAGAATATCCAAAAGATAGGAACTTCATAAGAACTCTAATAGTAAAAGACTTATTCCATAAATATAAGTTCAGAAATGTATTTAAGTTTTCTCTTTAGGTAGGTCCAGTGAAGCCAATTTTTGATTAGGCAAATCCTCAAGCTTCTCCTCACTTCCATAATTTTTTCTTTCTTTTCTCCTTTTCATTTGGATTGCTTTCAATCCTATATATTTTTCTTTTCTTTTCAGAGATTGTTTTCAATCATTTCTTTTTTCTTTTTTTAAGTGAGGATTACTATATCTGGATAGCCTTTAATGATTTTGAACTTCACTTTTCTTTCCCTAAATTTGAAACTCAAAGCATTTACTTACCTTATAAATATTTCATAATTTTTACATCATTGAGTCCAAATCTTTTGTTCTAAAATGAATTTCCAGATTCTTAATACTTCAAAATATAGTTTCCTTTACTTTAAATAGTTAACTATAATCTTATTCTTTTATACTAAATATCTTAAGTTACAAAATTAATTTTCATTACAAAAATATTTCCTTAAATCTACCATAATATTTAAATAGTTTCAAAAATATAGTTACCTGAATTAAATTCACTACATGAAATCATATAAATTTTTGAAAATATTGAAATAGAGGACATCTAATAGTTAATCTTTTTCTTCCCTCCCCCAAACTTAAATTTTTAAATATGAAATAATTCAGGTGGAAAGAAAAACTATAAATATAAATCATACCTCAGTATTGTAGGCATTTTCATCATTCTGAAATTTTTGCAGGCCTTCTCAAATTTTTACTTCACCTGGTCTGTAATATTATGGACTTTCTACACATATAAATCATTAGAGGAAAATCTGGGTAATGAAATTTTGAAATAAGTATAAAACTAAAAGATTAAACAAGCACAAGATTTCCTAACACAACCACAATACTAAACAATTAAAATTAAAATGCGAAATAAAAATCACATTATATTACAATCCACAATACTACTCAACATATATTAAACTACACATGCACATTTAACTATAACATTAAATTTATAACAAAAATTAAAATTATCTAAGTACACAAAATAATAAAAATGAAAGTCTAAATAGATAAACATTCATTTCTATTACAAAATGATTACAGAAATAAAAGTACAACATAAGTACATCAATTTCATTCAATATCAAAATCCCAAGCTATATCTTCATCGCCTTGGCAGTCAGGAAACGTAACATCAGGCTCACCTCTGTAGTGCCGGACCTGAGCTTCATAATAGGCTACCTCAAAATTTGAATGCCTCTGAAGGTACCCACTATCGTAGTCGTGTCGACGTTTTAAACCCCCAATCCTTTCACTTATCAAGTCTATGCTCTTCCGCTGCAAGGTCAACTCATTCATCAAATCAGAGATGGTAGGGGAAGTAAAAGGTGGAAGGTCATAACTTGTAGAGGGGACATCTCTACTAGTAGAAGGTTCTTGACTTCTACTTCCAGTTCTCTATTTCTCATGGGATTCATAAGTCATTAATTTGGCTTTACTGATGGGTTTCATAGGATAAACACATTCTTCATCTCCACTTTCAACTCCAGAAAGTTTATAAATTGTATAAATAAGTCCAGGATGTCCTAGACCTCCACTAGTCTCACTCCTCACCGTAGTCAATATATTCTTAAGAATAATTCTCCCCACATTTATAGTTCTACTATTCTGAATAAAGAAATTCAGAATAGCTCTATCTCTAGTTACCTCACTATGGTGATAGGTCGGTAACAGAGTAGAGAAAATGAAATAGTGCCACGCTTTAGAGGTGACATTCAACATGGAAGCAGAAAAATTTACTTGTTCTCGCTGCTTTATCTTCCATGTTCCTTTCCCATCAGTGAGAAAGTTGATCACATCATTGAGGGGGCCTTCCATTGTACTAAAGGATTCATAGTGACTGCTATAAGAGTCTGGGACCTCATAAAAAGTGTCGATGTAGGAGGCAGTAAAATCAACAAGAAACCCACGTACTTGAACGATTCCGTCATCAGAATAAATAACATTGACATAGAACTCCTTCACAACATTTGCATCAGCTTTATTGGTGGTGTAACAAAAGTTTTCCCACCTTCGCTCCGCAATAACTTCTTCGATTTCTCCTCCCAGACTTTCAAAAACTCGATCTTGTATGCACTTCTTTCCTTTGAATATGGAAGTGAATTTTGTTTGAGCCATCGCATTGATGAAGCGAGATTTGTTGAACTCAACTTTTCTCTTTTGACGAGGAGCCATTTCAATCTAATCAAATTATAGAAAAATTCCAAAAATTACTTCAAATATGCAAATCATGGCTTCCAATGGTAATTCAAAGAGTTCAACATTAAGATCCATGAATTTCTTTATTAGAGATTTGTATTATTGATATGTTTTAGTTCTTGTTTTTGTTTTTTGTTGTGGAGAGTTATGACTAATTTATGATGTTCCTAATATGGGAGCCTTCTCGCTCTATTTATTTTGTAATTTTTTCATATGAAATTGAAGAGGAATAATTATTTTTATCATCCCAAAACTACAAAAAGTAGCAATATAAGTAAGCGTTATGCTTGAACAAACTGATAACCTATCTCAGAATGTTTCAGGTCTCACTATTGAATAAAGATCAAATTTTAGAATGGAAGAAGAAGAAGAAGAGTCATTGTACATAATCTAAGTAGATGCCTTTTAAGATGATTTAAATTTATTGAACAAAAATATGGTATACTGTGGAAGAAGATGGATTACCTTGTTAAAGACTCATAGCTGATTTGTGGGACGAACATAGATTTTTTTTTCTTTCTATTTTATTGATTTTCCTCTCTTTTTTCATGTGTAAGTTTTGCTTATTTTATTGATCTTTTCATCTTTTTCATTTTTCTCTATTATCTTTTATGTTTTATTTTCAGTGTTTTCTTACATAAAATTGGTATAATTATCATGCTTTTGGTTCATTTTATGTACAAAATTGCTATCTTGAAAGCAATTTTTTGTTTTGCTGAATCGTATAATCACCATCTTTAATTCCTTCATGGATATTTCAATGGTTCTGATGATTTCTAGTTTGTTCATTTATTGTTCATAGAAGATTAAAACTATTGTTCATGTGAATGGTAACTTCATGGCGACACTTGTTTTCCTCTTATTGGGACCCTTCACTAAGACTACATATTCCCTAAATTATTATTCTATTTTAGTTCAAAGTCCCATATGCCTCCATCCTTTACCCCAAACCTTCTTTTTAATTTCCTCACTATTCTAGCAATAAACTGTCAAAATATATGGTGATTATAATTCTATCCTTCCCAACTTTATCTAGACTCCTCACCCTAAAAAGAGAATTATCGAAGGGTAAGGAAAAAATTGAATTCATGGAAGATCCATTCTCAAATTTTTCGGATCTCCTCAATATGGAAGAAATCCATGGTGAAAATCAAATATTTTTAGGAGTGAAGCTCTTACCTAGAGATAATCAAATTCGGTGTCAAAAAGCCTTGAAGTTGCCTCCCAATCCAAGATCTCTCAAGCCCTAGGTCGAAAATGACGTTTTTAGGAGGAAGGGGATGATGAATAGTGGCGGTTGACTGGTCAAAATTGCGGTTAAAGGCATTTTTTTTTATCTCGCCGTCGGCGCGCTCTATTGGAATTAAAATCCTAAGTCTCGAGAAAAATCCGCTGTCGGTGGCGTCGAGGGCGTCGTCGACGGGCTCTATTGATTTTGTCCAAATTCAGGATTTTTGTGATTTTAATCAATTCCAAGCCTTAACGACATCTTTTTAATCATTATAGACATGATTTTAAGTAACTAAATGATGTACTTAGCTCATATAAACTTTCACAACACAAAACATTACATTTATATATAAATTCCAAGGGGTACAATATACGTTACATAATACAACTAAGTTTGGTATTTCTTAACCTCAATACATTAATTCAGCGTCGCAATTTAAGCCACAACACTCAAAACGCTGAAAACAAAACATTCTATGTTTAGTCTCAACTATACAGAGATCTAAAAACATAATTCTAAAGCAAAGCAAATACAAAATTCAAATCAAAATACATAGATAGACAGATAGGTAGTAAATATAAATATAATAATCCTCAAACTCGGTACTCGATTCTTCTCTGAGATCACCCATTGATTGCACATGAACGAAGAGGTTGTAGAAGGGTTAGAATGGAAACTCTTCAGTGGAATCCTATTCTATTAACTTCATCCTCCTCATCAGTCGTATCAAGCAATCTTCTAAATGTCCAGAGTGCTCAAAATGTTCTTTCATCCTCCAGTCTAGATGATTGAAGAAATCAGAGATATTATTAATCGCATTCATGACATTTTGTACCTCATTTTCCAATTTCTTGATTCAGCGCAGGATCACCCGAGACTTATCAGGGACTAAGAGCTGAACTGACAGTGAATTCTGAGATGCTTGATCTACTATAATTGTCATGTTATTTTCATCTTCAAAAACTGGGAATCTCTCAGTTGGATCCAAAGGCTTCCAAGGTAGCAGTACCTTTTCCCAATTTTCATAGGACACTTGGAACTGACTGCAAAGTGAGAAAATTGTGGAGGGGTGTCCAAGCTCATAAGTTGATCCATGAACGATCAGGCCCAAAACCGACTTCACAATTATAGATCCAATGTCGATCGACAGTCCCCTTTGGATGCATTAATTCAAAATGACACTTTCTTTAGAAACTTTATCGATCTTCATTATTGGTAACAGTTTCGCAGAAATAAAAAAGTGTAAATGTTTCGAAACGTGATTTAGGAGTGTTGCAGAAAAACTAACATACATGTTTTCTCTTGTTTCCCAATCGTCAGTTTCGTCCATTAATTATTGGTAAATCTCATTCATCTGGTTTCTTGTTGGGACGAAATTGGAATAGTGGCAGACAAGAACATTCTCTATCATGTATAATTCGTTGATCCGTGCAGGAGTGAAAGTGATCCATCTTCCTCGCTGACCAGAGGAAAATATGTTGAGATATTCATACCTATTTTATACTGTTTTTGATGATATTACATTTTAAAGAAAGGTATTTTTGATTTTTTGTTGTAGGAATGATGAATTAGGATCAATGGAGCAAAAAGATGCAAAAAAGAGCGAATTTGGAGCGAAAAGGACCAAAATGTGGAGATTTGAACTAGGCCACTGACGGCGCCCTCGACCCCGCTGACGGCGGGTTTTTCCCGAGACTACAGGACAAAATTCTCCAGAAGCTCGCTGACGGTGCCATTGACCCCGCCGACGACGAGATCGACGGTTATGTGTACTTGTACAATAGATAAGGCCGGATTTTGGAGGGGTGCTTAAGCAACTCTTGAGAAAACTCATCAACATGATTAAAGGGAAGATTTTGGCTAAAAAGAAGGGAGCCGAAGAGAGTCGAAGGGAGCCAAGAGAGTCTAAAGGCCTTGGAGGTTACCATTAGTGTATAAAATTTCTAATAGAGTGTAACAATTGTGAGGAATTTTTCGAGAGATTGTAAGAGTGAAGGAAAAGTGAGAGATTTCTTCCTCCTTGCTACTTCGAAGAGGAATTTTGTGTGCTGTAAAGAAAGGAAGAGATTCAGAGGAACTTCGAGGAGTGTTCTTAGGGAGAAATTAGAGATAAGTTATTTACTTGTTGTAGTTTATATGACTTTAATTTTATATATGAATTTCGAGTTTTGTTGTGTTTTTCCCATGAGTTCTGTGTAGTTTTCTCTGTCTTTCTCCTTGTCTCGAGATTTGTGAAATGATGATTTGAATTGGTGAAGCCATGAAAATTTTTAAGAAATTGTGATGATCTTTTCACTTCGATCTTAATTTACTTTCATTCTAGCCAATTGACTTGTTAAAATATGTTGAGTTTTACAACTAAAGTGAAGATTATATCCAAGATTCAGGGAGGTCAAAACCCTTGGAAGTTGGGTGCAAATAAATAGGGAAATAATATTATCGGGCGTAGAATTGGAGATTTTAGAGTGATAGACTAAAATCCCCAATTTGGTCGTATCGTTTGGGTGCTAAAGTGTATATGTTAGCCCTCAGGTGAGGGGAATGTGGGAGCTCCGAAGTGAGAGTCGGTAACCTCCTAGCCTAGCCGCAAATTGAATAAACAAGGATAGGATTAGTCAATGTTCTTTATGCCTGGACCAAAGGTAAAGAATATGTATGCTCCTATTTGACACAATATAAATTGAACTAATTCATTTTATCCATTCACTATGATTTCTTGACAAGGAGAAGGATGCTTTCTTATATATTGAATATCACAATTAAACCTTACTTAATATTCCTAGTTAATTATTAGTTATTAAAATTATTTATTTATTTCAATTGCTTATTAGTGACAGATAAGCAAATTGAACGTCGTTGTTGTGATTAAAGTATTGTTTTTCTAAAGTCTTAGTCTGTAATTCTAAACTAATCACTGTGGAATCGATATCTAGGACTCCATTAGAGCCCTATATTATTTGAGCGATACATATACTTGCGTTGATAATTGTGACTTTACAATTATTGAATATTTAATACGTCCATATTTATCTTATATTTTATTGCATATATAAAGTCATTGTCACTCGCACATAAACAACTCCTTGGTTGATTCCATGCAAATTTGCATAAAATTCTTTCACCACTGGAACAACCATGGCGGCAGTAGTGTAGCACAACACTTCCCATCTTCGCCGCACTATCATTTCTTCAATATCCGTCTTGGGATTATTCAATCAGCGATTTATGAATCCTCATTGTTTTATTAATCTTTTCTTCGTGAGCAACTTGTTGAAGATTCACTGCGCTTCTGCACTAATAAACTTTCGCCGATTGAAAACTCACATTCTAGGATTATCAAGGGAATTGGACGACATAGGAATGAAATTGGTAGAGTTTCACTTCGTTTTTAGAGGGAAAATATGAACTAGAAATCGAATTTTTGAGTTTAAAAAAGACAATTCCCGCCAAAAAATCGCCAAAAATCGCCATTTGAACCTAAGTATCCGCTATTTCGCTGGTCTCACTGTCGACGGGGTTGATGGCGTCGTCGGCGTGCCTCTGTGTCAATTTTGTTTGGACTCTCGGGAAAAAGCAGCCGTCGGCGGCGTTAAGGGCACCGTCGGCGCCCAAGGCAAAATTTTCACAATTTCGCTCTGGTTCGAATGCTTTCCAATTTTTCTTCATGGATCCACTTTTTAAGATGTTTCAAGGGTAAATAACAGTAGTAGAGCTTAATACTACCACAAATTAACGATAATTTCAAATAAAAACTACTATAATCGTGAATAAAGTAAAGATAAACATGGGTTGCCTCCCATAAAGCGCTTGGTTTAACGTCGTCAGCCCGACCTATTTAGGTGTTATTTAGGTTGACTGATCATTAAAACCTCTTTAAAATTTGGTCTTTTACCCTCATAATATGGTTTTAATATGTGTCCATTTACTTTAAATCTATTTCCCATCTTCTAGTCTTCAATTTCAACAGCTTCGTAAGTACAAACTTGAGTAACATTAAAGGGTCTTAACCAACAAGACATCAATTTTCTAGGAAATAACTTCAGTCTAGTGTTGTAAAGCAAAACTTCTTGTCCTGGTTCAAAGTTTTTTTGGGTAATCTTCTGATCATGTCATAACTTTAATTTTTTCTTATAAATTCTATCGTTATCATAAGACTCATTACTTAATTTTTTCAATTCATTTAATTGCAACAATCTCTTCTTACCAGCATCTTTTAAATTATAATTAAATTTTTTAATCGCTCAGTATGCTTTATGCTCCAATTCTATTGGTAAGTGACAAGTCTTTCCAAAAATCAGTCTGTAAGGAGTCATTCCAATAAGAGTTTTATAAGCAGTCCTATAAGCCCATAATGCAATATCCAATCTAGTGGACCTATCTATTCTACTAGGTCTTACAGTCTTTTCAAGTATTTATTTAATTTCTCTATTAGAAACTTCAGCTAATCCACTGGTTTGAGGATGATAAACAGTAGAGATTTGATACATAATATTAAATTTTTCTGCTAATCTATGAATGTATTTATTTCTAAAATGAGATCCTCCGTCAGTGATAATCATTCTAGACATTTCGTATCTAGTGAAAATATTTTTCATTAAAAATCTTGAAACACTTTTATCAACACAACGAGGTAAAGCTTGTGTTTCAATCCACTTAGAAACATAGTCCACTGCAATTAATATATAAGTTTCCAAATGAAGGAATAAATGGTCCCATAAAATATAATCCCCAAATGTCAAAGATCTCAACTTCTAACATGAAATTCAGAGGCATTTCATTTCTTCTAGATATTTTGCCTACACATTGACATCGATCACAAGTTTTTATGTATCTATAAATATCTCTAAAGATAGTAGGCCAATAAAATCCAGCTTGTAAAATTTTATAAGCAGTTTTATCAATATCAAAATATCCTCCAAATTTAGAATCATGACATTTCTGAATGATTAGTTCAGTTTTTTCATAAGGTACACATCTCCTCATAATAAGATCCTTACATTATTTATATAAATAAGGCTCATCCCAAAAATATGCTTTCACATCATGAGTAAATTTTCTTTGTTGTTGCAGTGTCAGCATAGGTGACAGAATATCACTCACAATATAGTTAACAATATCAGCATACCATGGTATTTTGCACTCATTAATATCATAAAGTTGTTCATCAGGGAAACTGTCTGTAATTTCATTGTCAGTGTCAGATAATCCTTAATTTTCTAATCTTGACAAATGACCGGCAATTTGATTATCAGTTCCATTTCTATCAATAATCACAAGATCAAATTCTTGCTTCAAAAGTATCTATCTAATCAACCTTGGTTTAACATCCTTCTTTTGCATCAGATATTTAATAGCAGAGTGATCAGTATGCACAACGCATTTAACTCTAATTAAATAAGATCTGAATTTATTTAAAGCATACACAATTGCTAGTAAATCTTTTTCAGTAACAGTATAGTTAATTTGTGCATCATTAAGAGTTTTACTAGCGTAGTATATAACTTTAAAAATCTTTTCATACCTTTGTCCAAGAACAACTCCAATAACATAATCACTAGCATCACACATCAGTTCAAATGGTTTCTCCAAGTTAGGTGAAACTATAATAGGGACTGTGATTAATTTTTCCTTTAATAACTCAAAGGCATTTAAATAGCTTTCAGTAAATTCAAATTTCTTGTCCTTCTCTAAAATTTGGCATAGAGGTTTGGTAATTTTTGAAAAATCTTTAATAAAACGACTTTAAATTCCAAATGTCTAAGAAAAACTTCTAACCTCTCTTACATTAGTAGGAGGTGTTAGTTTAGATATAATTTGAATTTTTGCAGGGTCTGCTTCCATACCATCTTCTAAAATTTTATGCCCTAACACAATTCCTCCTGCAACCATAAATTGACATTTCTTCAGATTCAAAACCAAATTAGTTCTTTCGCATAACTTTAAAAAATTTTCAAGGTAATTTAAGCATGCGTAAAATGATATTCCAAATACAAAAAAATCATCCATAAGTACTTCTAATCCATCATCAATTAACTTACAAAATATGGACATCATACATCTCTGGAATGTTGTAGGTGCATTACATAATCCAAGAGGCATTCTTCGAAAAGCAAAAGTTCCAAAAGGACTAGTAAATGTTGTCTTTTCTTGATCCTCAGGAGCAATATGAATTTGATGGTAACCGGTATATCCATCTAAAAAATAAAAATATTTGTGCCCAACAAGTCTATTTACTATTTGATCTAAAAAGGTTAAAGGGAAGTTATCTTTCCTGGTGGCAGTATTTAATTTTCTATAATCAATGCAAATACTCCACCTAGTAACTTGTCAGATAGGTATTAATTCATTTTCTTTTGTCTCAACAGTCACTCGTCCTTTCTTCGAAACACAATGAATAGGACTTACTCATGCACTATCTGAAATAAGATATATAATTCCAGTGTCTAACCATTTCAAAATTTCCTTCTTCACTACTTCTTTCATCTTCAGATTTAATCTCCTTTGTTGATCAACTCTTGGTTTATATTGTTCATCTAATATAATTCTCTGCATACAGATTGAAGGACTGATTCCCTTAATATCAACTAAGGTCCAACCAAAAGCTTTCTTATATCTTTTCAATGTATCTAACAACATTTGCTCTTGCAGATCATTTAATTCTGAAGATATAATAACAGGTAATGTAGATGAGTCTCCTAAAAATACATACTTCAAGTGGCTAGGCAATATTTTTAACTCAAGTTCAAGTGGTTTTATAATTGATGGGAATAGATTTTTATCAGCATTTTCCGTAATATCCAACATCTCAAATCTTTCCTGAACACAATCTAATTCTTCATTTTCTAATTCGTCCAAAATAACATCCTCACTCTTTTCAAATTATTCCTTTTCTTCAAAATGTTCTTCTCCTTCAAAATGTTTTTTGTCTTCAAAATATTCTTTAAAATGTTCTTTCAGTAGATGTTCAATACTTTTTATGCGAAAACATTCATTATATCTTTCAACAACATGGTATTTCATAGATTTCACAATGTTAAAAGTAACTTATTGGTCATTAACTCTCATAGTTAATTCTCCTTTTTGAACATCTATCATAGCTTTTCCAGTAGCTAAACATGATCTCCTTAAAATAATAGGTATTTCTTTATCTTCCTCTATATCTAAAATAATGAAATCCACAGGAAAGATAAATTTATCCACTTTTACTAACACATCTTCTATAACTCCCTTAGGATATGTAACTGAACGATCCGCTAACTGTAGAGTTACAAAAGTAGGTGAAACTTCTCCTAATCCTAATATTTTGAAAATTGATAGAGGCATAAGATTAATGCAGGATCCCAAATCACATAAAGCTCTTCCATAGAATTTTTCACCAATAGCACATGGTATAGTGAAACTCCCAGGATTTTTAATTTTTTAGGAAGTTTTTTTCTTAATAATTGCATTACACTCTTCGCTTAGTGCAACAATTTCATTATCCGTGAACTTTCTTTTCTTGTTCAGAATATCTTTCATAAATTTTACATAATTGGGCATTTTCTCTAAAGCTTCTACGAAGGGAATATTTACTGTTAATTTCTTAAGAATTTCTAAAAAATTAAAAAATTGTTTATTCTGTTTATATTGCTTCAATCTTTGAGGAAAAGGTGGTGGAGGTTTCTCCACAGTAACTTTCATTGGTGTAAATGGATACTCTAAATCTAGGTACTCACGATCTTTCTCTTTTTCGGTATCCACTTTCTCTTTTTCAGTTTCTATTTCTTTTTGCACTATTGTTTTCAATTCTTTTCCACTTCGTAATTATATCGCTTTGATTTGTTCTTTTCCTTGATCTTTATTATTTGGTTCCACGGTACTAGGAAAAGTTCCTAATGTTCGATTACTAAGCGCAGTAGCAATATGCTCTAATTGGTTTTCAATATTCTTAATAGCAATTCCTTGATTTTGTAATTGATTTCATTGATTCTGCAATTATTGACCCATGTTTAATATCAGCTCTTCCATAGATAACTTTTTCTCCTTAATTTAAGTATTACTGTTAAATCTTGGAGGATAAGAAGGTCTATAGTTAACATTTCTTTGGTTAGATGAATTTCCTAATGGGTTCACTGAGTTGTTTGCCCATTATTGATTTGTAGCGGAATTCTTATTCTAATTGAAATTTGGATGACTCTTCAAACCTAGGTTATAATAGTTCGAATAAAGATTGTTGAGTCTATTAATAGCATTTAAGGTCTCATATGAAGGTTGAACATCCATAAACTCCCCAGATGAATTCTCTTCCATCATAGGAGGTGTTGGAGAATAATTCATCCCATAATGATCTAATTTCTTTGATATTGCAGCAATATGTGAAGCTAACATAATTATTGCATCAGAATCATGGATACTAGCTACTCTTTTAGGATTTACCCGCTCAGAGGGCCATTGAAAATTGTTGGTAGCCATCACTTCTATTAATGAATAAGCCTCATCAAAAGGTTTTTGACATTAAAGAACCACTAGCCGCAATATCTATAATCGATCTAAGAGATCCCACTAATCCATTATAACAAGTTTGAATTATCAACCAATCTGGTAACGAATGATGAGGGCACTTCTTAAGAAAATCTTTAAATCTCTCCTAAGCTTCATATATTGACTCTCCATCAATCTGACAGAACGATGTTATGTCATTTCTAAGTTTAGTAGTTTTGGATGGAGGGAAATATTTGGATAGAAATTTTAGTGAAAGTTCTCCCCAAGTTCTAATAGATCCTGGTGCTAACGAATTTAACCATATCTTAGCCTTATCCCTCAGTGAAAAAGGAAAAAGTCTAAGTCTCACAGCATCGTTTGGGACTGACATATTTAAAAGTAACACATAGTTCTAAAAAACTAGCGAGGTGTAAGTTCGGATCTTCATTTGGTGTACCTCTAAATTGATTGTTTTGTACCATTTGGATAATAACAGGTTTAAGCTCAAATGAATTAGCAGCTACATCAGGATTTTGGATATATAAGTGAATCTCATCCGCTGTAGGATTTGCATAATCTCTTAGGGGTCTAGGTTGGTGTTCATTCTTTATTCCTTGATTGTTCAAGTGTTTTCCATTGTATCCGAATTTGTAGGTTCTCTTCTTAATCTTCTAATCCTTTTAACAGTGCGTTTTAATTCCGAATCGTATGTATAAGATTTTCAGGTGCAAATTTACACATACAATTTGAAATCACTACTCAGTAATATAATTAACTAAATATAAAAGTAAGTTGCAATTCAAGTAAAAATTTTCTATTAATCCTAATTTGCCTGTTACTCTGATCGTGATTTGACACACTCACTCAATCACTCCCCGGCAACGATGCCAAAAACTTGGCCGACGACTTATATATGCTTAAAATATAAGATAAGTATGGACACAATAAATATTCAATAATTATAAAGTCTCACTTATCAACGCAAGTATATGTATCACTCAAGTAATATAGGGCTTTAATGTTGTCCAAAATATCGATCCCATAGGGAGTAGTTTAGAATTACAAACTAATATTTTAGAAAAGAAATACTTCAATCACAACAACAAAGTTCAATTAGTTTATTTGTCACTAATAGACAATTGAAATAAACATGTAATTTTAATAATAATTAAATAACTAATGATACTGAGGGGGGGTTTAATTGTGATATTCAATATATAAGAAAACATCATTCCCCCTGTCAAGAAATCATAGTGAATGGATAAAATGAATTAGTTCAATTTATATTGTGTCAAATAGAAGCATACTTATTCTTTACCCTTTGGTCCAGGCATAAAGAACATTGACTAATCCTATGCTTGTTTACTGAATCTGCGGCTAGGCTGGGAGGATACCGGCTCTCACTTCGGAGCTCCCACGTTCCCCCACCTAAGGGCTAACATCTACACTTCAGCACCCAAACGATAGGACCGAATTGGGGATTTTAGTCTGTCACTCTAAAATCTCCAATTCTACGCCCGATAATATTATTTCCCTATTTATTTGCACCCAACTTCCAAGGGCTTTGACCTCCCTGAATCTTGGATGTAATCTTCACTTTAGTTGTAAAACTCAACATATTTTAACAAATCAATTGGCCAGATTGAAAGTAAATTAAGATCGAAGTGAAAAAATCATCACAATTTCTTAAACATTTTTATGGCTTCATCAATTCAAATCATTATTTCACAAATCTTGAGACAAGGAGAAAAACAGAGAAAACTACTCAGATCTCATGGGGAAAACACAACAAAACTCGGAATTCATATATAAAATCAAAGTCATACAAACTACAACAAGTAAATAATTTATATCTAGTTTCTCCCCAAGAACACTCCTCAATGTTCCTCTGAATCTCTTCCTTTCTTTACAGCACACAGAATTCCTCTTCGAAGTAGCAAGGAGGAAGAAATCTCTCACCTTCCCTCTACTCTTACAATCTATCGAAGAATTGCTCACAATATTGGAACTCTAGTAAATTCTCTATACACTAATGGAACCTCTCCAATTTCCGGGACCTTTCTAACATCCAAGACCTCTTTAATTTTCAGCCAAAATCTTCTTTTAAAGTTGTGAATGAGCTTTCCGAAGAGTTGCCTAAGCATCTCTTCAAAATTTGGCCTTATCCAAAGCTTGAGTAGACATAACCGTCGATCGCGCCGTCGGCGGCCTTGAGGGCGCCGTCGACTGGGTTCTGAAGAATTTTGTCCTGTAGCCTCGGGAAAAACTCGTCATCGGCGGCCTAGTTCAAATCTCCACATTTTGGTCCAAATTCCATCCTTTTTGTATTTTTTGATTCAATGACCCTAATTCATCATTCCTGCAACAAAACATCAAAAGTACCTTTCTTTAAAGTAAAATATCATTAAAAAGAGTATAAAATAGGTATGAAAATCTCAACATATTTTCCTTTGGTCATATGCAAAAACCTAACACCTAAAATTTACTTTTTACATTTATAACAACTAAAATTTTCATATCACATCAATTATAGCATTGCCCTAAGCCCTAAAAACTTAAATACACCATTTTATGCATATGGAAGGGGACAAATATGTGAAAACTAAACTTTAGCTGTTAGAGATGTAAATACATAAGAATTAAGTTATATGTATATAAATGCATAAGATTTACCTTAAATTTGGAGAAGGAATGTTTCGTCCGTGAACGACACCCCTCACTACAGGAGATGTGTAAAATAACATCCAAAATTTGCTAAGGAAATTTTTTATGCTTATAAGTGCTTCGTATTTTGTGACTGCTATGTGCGATAATTAATTTATGTTATCTGCGATGAAATTTGCGTCTGATTAACCTTCAAATATTTGGGGCAAAGAATGACGAACTTTGCAGTGGTGTAGCAACGATTTTTGAGTTGGATTTGTTCAAAATAAATCGATGCAACTACTTTACTTAAAAGCATAAAAAAATCTAGCGTAAAATGCATAAAAAATCTGATGCAATAGACCTAAAAAACCGATCCTGTGTTCTCCATTTCATTTTCTTCTCCGTGCCTCCTCTTCTTCTTCCCACTACGCTTGCTCGAAACCCTCGCACTCTCTGTCCAAACCCTCACCCACTCGAAACCCTCGCTCCTCTATCGATATCCTAGCCCCAGACCCTCGCCTTAATTCCTTTGTGATACGATCGCCCTTAGAGCTAGCTGGGACAACAAGGATTGGATAATATAGAGACCACTGAAACTCTCACAGCTTTCATCCAACTGCTCCACTCCAATCTGAGAATATCGAGGAAGATACGTATATATGTGCAATTGTTGTTTATTTTGTGATGTGGTATGTATGTAAGAATTGAAGTTTATGATTTAGGTACGTATATATATAAGAATTGAGTGGTATGAATGAAATCTTCATAAATGTCGAAGCATAGGTGTTAGCCATGTACATACATAAGTATTGAGTGGCATGTGTAAAAATCTATTTGCATAGGTAATGTGGTGTATGTAAAAACAAAAGTTAGGTGTTAGGCATTTATATATAAAAGTTGAGGGGTGTATATGTATGAAAATTTTTATATGAAAATAAAGTTTAGGTGTTAGGCATGTAAATTCATTATGTTGATTTAGATGGGGATTTTATTAGTAGAATTTAAGTTGATTGGTTGAAGTGGAGAAATGCATCGGGTCTTGTTCGAAGTGATAGTAATATAGAAGGGGGAAACTTCTACTAGAATTCACGTTAGTTGGTCAAAGTGAATGAATGCATCGATCATTTCTATTGTTCAAAATAATGGTAATCCGATGATCAAATGACAATTATGTTTCAGCCATTCTTGGATATTTTTTTCCGCTAATTCATGGTTAATGTTATGCTAATTTTAACGTCTAATGTTTTTTTACCTTAAATTCAGACACACACATAGCCTAATTCAACGCAAATAAAACGTAAAAAATTATGAAAAATTATTTCAACGCTAAAAATTAAATTACCAACCACCGTTTTACCCCAAATAAATATGAAGTAATCCAAGCGCAACTAAGACGATAACCATAAAATATCATCAAATTAGCTTCTGATTTACATTTGATATGTCTAACGCAAAATTCTTTAAATTCTTGTAATGCCTGATCGCTGAAAGAGCTTGGTGCTAGAGTAATTGCCAAAGCGCCGAAGAGATTGATGATGAGAGGAAAAGAGAAGAAATGAGGGCTATGTTGTGCGGAATATTAGGGCATTTGTGTCAGATTATTTGTGGATTTATGTCAGGTCCTTGTTTGACGCTGTTAAGATCGTGACAATTTTTTTCTAGGCCATTAACATCTTAATTCCCTCGGATTAGCGTCTGATATTGTTCGACACATTTAATGAGATTTTCACAAACAATTCGATGCACGTTCTACTCTAACATTGCCGCAACTCCACTAATTTTGTTTGACCATTTTGTCAGCAGAAATGTGTCGAAAAAGTTGTTGTAAAATAGATGCAAATCCCGCCGATAATTTCTTATCCCGATTAATGTCAGCGTTTCGATGCAATTCAGCCTTATTTATGATGGCAATGTTTGTGTTAGACCGTCAGACGCAAATTGTATATGCTAAAACTAACATTTGCTGTAGTGATAATTATCAAATTATATTTAATTATGATTGGCTTCAATTGCAGCATTATTCTTAATTTAAGCTCTGACATCCGTTAAACTAAGAGAAATTATAGTAGCAAAACTTGTATTTAAAGCATATTACTTTTTCGAGGATTAAATGAGAGTGAATCTTAAGGCAGTCAATGATTAAATATCCAGTGAATGGCAAAAAAATAACAAGATGGGATGTTTCTAAATTCTAGTTTTATGTATACAAACATTAGCTTTAAAATTGACATGCAAAGATCACTTGAGCTCATGAAATAATAAATCATTTTAGTAACAAAATTTTCAAACTGAACCTATTTACTTTCTTGTGCGTTTTATATTATTTTTCCATTTGATGTGTAACTATTAATGGCTAGTCGTCAGCGCTATTTTATTGATATATTTCAATCTTCGTAATGTTATATATACTATGAATTGGATTAGTGAAAGGCTAAAAAGGAGGTGGCTACAAAAAAGCTGAAGCTAAAAATGAGGAGGTGGTGACAGAGGTGGGCAGGAGAAAGCGGGGAGGGGCGCGGCGGAGGCAAAGCCACCTGCTTTCTCTTTCTTGTGTGTTAAGTTGTAACACTGTAGCTGATGGCGCGCGGATCACTCATCGCTTTCTGAGCCACTGTCAGATGATGTGACCATTCCTTAGTCTACTTCTATTTTTCTATTTCTTTTATTTCTTCTTTTAATCAGACCCAATCCCGCCAGTTAGTATCACATCCATTAACAGATCATTCCACCACCCCCTCTCCTCCTCCTCTTTTCATTCCTTATTGCTTTTACTGTTGCCACTACTAATATTTTTCATTTTCCATTCCGCAAATTGCCCCCACACCCTCGCTCAATAATATTATATTAAGTGGATCATATCCTTTTTATAAAAAATACATATCACATTATTTTCTTTAAATTGTTTTGTTACGGAAATATTATTGTTGAGAAATTATGGCGAAGAAAAATAGTAAACGACACAAATTCAGAAGAATACAAATATTTAACGAGGTTCGGCAAAGATGCCTACGTCCTCCGGAGCAGAGCGACGAATTCCTTTCAATATTCAGAAAAGAGATTACAGAATTTAGGATACCTTCTGATGTTACTAACATGCCTATTTATAACTGCAGGAGTAAACCCTAATTACAATATGTAATTACAACATTACCTATGTATCGTACCGTGAGACGTTGCCCTCGCACCCCTAACCCACATAACGTAACTTCCTGATTTGGACAGATTCTTTCGCTCCGCTCCGCTCCGCTTCATTCGAGCGTTTGTCCCTATATGATATATGAGCCATACCATAAAAATCATAATTATAAATTCTACTTTATTTAATTTCATAAAGTAGTAAGATAATAACATTTGAGGGTAGGAATGTCATGTGACGAGAAAGATAACATTAAGGCATCAAATAACAGTAAAGCTCTCCAGCAAACAAAATAAATTTTTTCAAGATTTTTTAAATTCTCGTTCCCACACGGGCAGTTCCACCTAATTTATAAATTTGTGGAAGCAACTTTTTAGTAGCCGCAGCTTCATCATCTTTGTAGCACTACAAATTTATAAAAAGGATGCTACCGAAAATAGAAAACAATGAAATGAATAATTACAAATACAACGGCATAAAAGGACGAATATGTACAAGGAGCTACATAATGTATCGAGCGATGATGATGACGGGATGGTAAACTGACCAATCATCTTTCTTTCCCACCTTCTGTTCTTTTTATTGGAAAGTCCATATTAACAATATAATTATGAAGAAAGTTTTGGTAAGCACATATACTCATCAAAATTCTTATATTTGTTTTAATATGAATGTACAGTTCAGATCCAAAAAATAAATATAAAAATAAAAATTTGACTGGAATTTTCTACTTCACCAATATGCTGTTTGCTGTATATATCCGGGAGAGAGAGAAAGAGAGAAGAGAAGGGAAAAAAAAGAAGAAAAGAAAAGAAATCACCTTTTTTGACCTTTTTTTAACCATGCCGCCGAGCTCTCACTTTGGCTGTCAACCGTCACTTTCTACCAAATTAGGCCCTATCATGAGCACCTAGGGATCCTCCTCTCTGCTACCATTTTCAGAAACAAAATTGAAAGCAGCTATTCCTCCTGATTGGACATACCCATTCAATCCGCAGGGAGAAAGACTGGTAGCCATCTATTTTATCACCTTTGCATATTACCCACCCCTATACAATAGCTTAATTAATTAAAACAAGGTACGCCTCTCTAGTCTTCATATATATCATCATATCATTTCATTTGGCTCTTTGGTCTATGGCCGTTTGCTTTTGTTTTTCTTCTTCTTTTTCACTGCATACATATAAATGATATTTCAAATATATCTCTGCTTACATTGCAGTGAATAAATTTTTTGTTTTGTTCTCTGTGTACTCTTCTCCTTAAGTGTTGTATTATTGATTCGCTAAACAATTACATTGGCGGTGCAAAAATGCGTCAGTAGCATGTGCTGACTAGTCTGATCGAGCTGGCCATTGATTAATTACCTTTTACCATCAGTGGTAGCGTAAGGACAAAAAATTTTATATCTGCTGCCTTGCTTGCTAGCTTGTTCTAGATCTATTCGATGAATATTGTAGGGTCAATTTGACAACAACATTATTATTGTATTTGTAGCTATATTACATCTACATTATTTTCCAAGGAAATTATGTGCAGCACACATGTCATGTTTATGAAGTTTACTTTAATGGCTAATTATTATGATCATATTAGATTTCATTTTATCATATTAAGCAGCATTTAAAAGTGCTTTCATCCGATATAAAATAAACATGAATCTAAACAATTGTAAGCATTTAATTAATGATTTGATAAATTTATTGTTTTGTTAATTGGAATTAGCTATAAAACACTAAAGGACAATAATGAAAAACAGAGAGTGATGGCCAGTCTGAAAGAAATAATTAATTTGAGAATATGTAATAATGTTGATCAGTACTGAGTTGTGCTTAGTTAACGAATGAGGGGCAGCAAGTTTTTTCATGTTTCTTGTTTGTTTTATTGCCAAATAAAGCGAAATCGAAAAGAGGATAGCCTTGGTTTTTGTCTAGAACACTTTTGGGCACTTTATAAGTGCCGTAGACTAATTAAATTATAGATTGTCTCATTAGGATAATAATCTTTGAATCAAAGTATTATTTCCGATGCTAACTCGGGGAAAATTAAAATACAAGCATGCATTAGCTTTTGCATTGGTAAAAAAAAACCTTGAGCAATGGTTTTAATTGTCATAACGAAGATAGTAGCGAGTTTTAAGCCATTGCAAGGCTATTGCACTTGATTTTCATAATAATGGCGCTTCATAAGTGTGGGCTCCAAAAAATTAGGCTGCAGCCTTTCATTGAGATTCTTTGTTTTTCTAATTTAAATTTTCAGAAGATATATGGGATTTTGGGTATGGCATTACCAAAAGATTTTACCATCAAGATTACAGTCAGGGGAGAAGAGAGAGAAGTAAAAATAACTTCTAATCTGAAATAATTTTTAACTTGAGCATGGGGTTTTTTTGGACTTAAATCATAGTTGTTGATCTTCAGAGTAATTATTACCACATAATTAAAAAATAAAATTTCTTGAAATAGTATTGGCAGTCTCCTTTGTAGCATGAAGAGGTAGATCAAGAGTATTTTGGTTATAAAGATAGTTTAGTTCATTCTGTTGATCAAACAGACTGGCAGACGCACATGGAATATAATTAGAAGATAAAAAAGAAGAACGAATTGATGTAACTGCATTGTTAGGACTATAAAATTGAGAGTAGAAATGGCTATAGTTGGATTTCAAAAGTGTCGTGGCTGTTAGAACTTTTATTTTAACCCTTTAATACATAGAAAATTCATTCTCAAAGAGTTCTCAGTGAGAGCACAATTATTTTCTTCACAACCCTTAGCCTATAGCCACATATTTATAAACTAATCCAAATAAGATCTAAAAAAATTGAGTAACATCAACTTTGATAAGCACTCTAGCAATAGATGTACTTGTACATATGATTGTAGGGGGATCAGCCCGAAGAAGAACACTAAATGGAGATAAATAATTAAGTTATAATTTTTTATTTAAAAGGGAATTTGATGGTGAAAAATGAAAACTTAAATTGGTTTTAAAAAGCATTCATTAACTAATTTAGATTCATGAGACAACTTAATCTCATGAAAAATCTATCAATTTGACTATTCAAAGCAAAAAGATAGTAATGTAATCTTCACTTATATTCATTTCCAAAACGTTAATATTGGTTTTCTGCATTTTAAGTAAAATTTGACTATATAAATAACAAATTCGTAACAAATATCAATTTGATTATAAAGAATGCACATAACTTAAATAATTACCAACCTACAAGAAATGGTATGGAATGATTAAATTAGAAAAAATTCTTTCGTAGATGACTAATGCAATGATTCCAACTGAGGTTAATGAGAAAGAATGAACATTATCCTGAAAAATGGGGGCTAACCATAAGACATCTGTTGGTTTCTTGAAACGAGAAAGAGGAGAAAAACTAAAAATTTTTGCTGTAGATTGAAGGAAAATCAGAACCATACCTTTTGTGTAGCCGTACAATATTTTAAACTTGGAGCTAATAACAAACTTCTAAGAAAAGACCTAAAAATCAGCCAAGAAAGTAACAAGAAACAAAGTTCAAGAAAAATAGCAACTAAATACTAATATTAAGAAACAAACTAAATTCAAATAAACCTAGACTCAATAAGCAGTCCTAAGCATGTATTCCAACACTCCTCCTTGCTTTAGGATTTGCCAACACCAAGTTTCTACCTTAGAAACTCAAACTTGCTGATTGGAAGTGACTTTGTAAGCAAATCTGCCAATTGATCTTCAGATTTGCAGCAAACCAGAGTCACAAATTCTTCTTTTTGCACTCCAATTAGAAAAAATAACTTGATGTTGAAATGCTTAGTGTTCTCATGAAACACAGGGTTATGAGAAATGATAATGGTACGAATATCGACACCATTGGAAGTCAATTGCATGTTGTCACCAAAAACCTGAATGAGTTTTAAATCACTTAAGCAAGCTTTATCGACAACATCTTCCAAGTCTGCATGTTTCTTCATTGACACTGTTTTGATGAAGCCTGAGCTTGACTCGGGTTTCTCTTCCAGCACTTGTTTTGTGGAACTTTGTTGCTTTTGAATTTAAGATTGCAAAGCAGTCACAAATGTTAACAAATCATCTTTTTCTTTTGCAGCGAACAATGCTTTTTTAGCAACATCTTTTAATCGAGCTTCCGCATCTGCCTGTGAAACATTGGTCATTTCTTCAACTCGAACTACAATGCTTCTAATAAAATAACGTGTTCTCTAGCTTTTGCGGGCTTAGAACGCCAAAATTGTGCCTCTTGAAGAGAAGAGTCTCTCTGTTTGAACATGATATCTCTATCTCAGCTAATCGCTGCAACCTTTTTTCTGATTCTTTTAATTTAAGAATGGTTTCTTGAAGTTTTTTATTTGAATCATTTCTCAGTCATTCAATTTCTGTGTAAGCAAGCCTCCTCTCTTCATCCATAGCAAGAGCTGCAGATGCAACTACTTCAACAGCCTGAGCTGTCTTAGTTAACTTGTCTGCTAACTCACGCAAGGTTGATTCTCTTGCACGTAATTCTTTGGTCAATTGCTGAAGTTCTTCATCTTTAACTCAAAGTGTTTCCTTCATTATCGTAATATCATCTAAATGGCCTTCATTACCCTCATTAATCAATGAAACTTCTAGTTAGTGGGCATGTTTTACTGAATTTTCATTGAGAAAAGAGCCAAAAACCTCCTGCTCCTCTTGCATTGGATTGAGTGAAAAACTCATCCTTGCCATCTTAACTTCAAACATCTTTTGGCTTGTAGCATCTTCTATTACACAAGCCTTCTCCATAAACATCACTTTGAATTCATTTTCTATTAATTGACCAACACTGAGCAAATTTTGATCAATATTTGGTACATAGAGAAAATCGACGATCAACTTTGTTCCTGAACAGCTTGCAATGGCTATGGTTCCCATTCCTTTGACTGCAATATATTCATCATTCCTAATTCTGACCTTCTTGGACTCGGTGCTCTTAAAATCCTTGAACAACTCCTTGTCATGTGTCATATGATTAGTGCAGCCACTATCAATGAGCCAGTTTTCACTTATTTCAGAACTCGTGAAACAAGCTGCAAAAAAAATTTGGTCATCTTCTTCTTGAGCTGCCACTTGTGCTTCATCTCCTTGCTGCTGATCTTTATTTTTACAAATGATAGCTTCATGTCCCATTTGTTGCACTTTGCATCTGGTCTTCTCCAGCATTTGAAAGGAAGATGACATTTCTTGCCACAATGTCGACATGAAGGGTAATCTTTCTTTTGTATACTTGTAGCTTGAAACTTCTTGTTCTTAGGCCTCTTATTCTTTTCATCATCTTGATGTTTGACTGAAAGAGCTCCTTCAACGGCTCCTTGCCTCATTACGCGCCTATGCTCTTGTGCTTTTAAAGCACTTAAGAGTTATGTCAAAGCAATCTTTGACAGATCCTTCGTGTTTTCTAAGGTGTTAATGGTAGCCTCAAATCTTTAAGGCACTGTCACAAGGATTTTCTGAACAATCCTTGAATCTTCCCCAATAATTTGACACAATTTGCTATGTTGAGTAGTGACCGTGATTTTATATATGCTTAAAAATATAAGTAATTAATACTGATGCTAAAAGATTTAATTCATCAGCAACTGTACCAAAACGTAATAAAAGTTATAGATTCAATAAAGATAGATGCATAAAATATTCAATAATTGTAAAGTCACACTTATCAACGCAAGTATACGTATCGCTCAAGTAATATAGGGCTCTAATGGAGTCCTAGATATCGATCCCACAGGGAGTAATATTAGAACTATGAACTAAGATTTTAGAAAAAGCAATACTTTAATCGCAACAATGGAATTCAATTTGCTTATCTGTCACTAATA
>NEWO01000035.1:134759-159308 GCA_003013225.1 Phalaenopsis aphrodite | reverse complement strand
CAAAATCTTCTTTTAAAGTTGTGGATGAGCTTTCCCAAGAGTTGCCTAAGCACCCCTCCAAAATTCATCCTCATCCAAAGCCTGGTTGGACATAACCGCCGAGCTGTCCGTCGGCGGCTCGAGGGCGCCGTCAGCAGGTCTTCTAAGTGAATTAATTCTGGGGTCTCAGGAAAATCTCGTCGTCGGCGCCGTTGGGCTCACCGTCAGCACCCTAGTTCAAATCTTCACATTTTGGTCCTTTTCGCTCCAAATTCGCTCTTTTTTGCATCTTTTTGCTCAAATGACCCTAGTTCATCATTCATGCAACAAAACATCAAAAATACATTTCTTTAAAGTGTAATATCATAAAAAATAGTATACAATAGCTATGAAAATCTCAACATATTTTCCTTTGGCAAGTAGTCTATCATAGTACTCCTTTATGGTTTTTGTCTTCTTCATCTTTTGTAATTCAAAGTCACGAACCAAGTTTTGCACCTGCATCCCTCGAATTCTTTCATCTCCTTCATACTCAGATTTGAGAAAATCCCAAATCCTTTTTGCCATTTTCAACGACATGATACGAGTGAAGACCGTAGAGAAAACTGCAGCAAACATGCAAGCTTTTGCCTTAAACCTCTTTTTCTTCTTCTCCTTTTGTGCTATAATTTTTGTTATGGTGAGATTTTTAGGGAGAAGAGGAATTTCATAGTCTTCTTCCACTGCTTCTCAGAGATTTAAAGCTTCTAGGTATGTCTCCAAGTGGATTGCCCAAATCTGGTAGTTGTCTCCGTCAAACACTGATGGAGTAACTAAGGAAAAACTGGCTTCGATCTACATTGCCACTCAAACTCATGCACAAACCCCTTAAGAAGAGAGCTCTGATACCAAATTGTTGGTTTCTTGAAATGAGAAAAATGATAAAAACTAAAATTTCTTGCTGTATGATCCCTGATAACTGCTTATATGCAATAGTATAAAAATAATTCTGATTATATTTTTCACTTATATTTCCTTATTTCGCAACAAAACAAAAAACTTGATCCTGAAGAAAAAATAAGAATTTAAATTTTAATTTATATATATTGGGATACTACGTAAGTATACGTATAGTTATCAAGTAATATAGGACTTTTGATTAAGACTTGAATATCGAACCCACAGGGAAGATATGCAATATGCACTTTTTGGAAACTTTCTATTTTAAAAAGACAATTATTTAAACTAAAGATGTTTTTGCATTAAAGAAATTTTAAATATTTTTGGTATTTTTAATATATTGACAAAAAAGGACAAACTTAAAAAGATAACTTGAGTTTTTGTAGAGGAAAATCACTAAATAAGAAAATATCTTTCTCCTTATCATGAATCAGTAATAAGTATAATAATTTTGTTGTGGAAGTATGCATATTGTGTTGTGCCAAATAGGAGCAATAATATTCTTTACCCTTACTAGAGATGTTATAAAGAACATTGACTAATTTAAAGTTTGAATAGTTCTGAAGACCAGCTATGCAAGGAAAATACTAGCTCTCACTCTAGAGTTTTCTCGTATCAGAACCTAAAATAACAAACCAAGTTGGGGGTTTCAACCTGTCACTTTAAAGTCCTCTAACTCTACACCCTTCAATGAATATTATCCAATTTATTTACACTTAATCATATGAACTACATTCTCATTCATACAACCTCACGTGATTCTTTCCAATTGTTGACTGAGACAATACCGGCCCGGTTCTTACATGTTATCACAACAAATTTTAACATCTGGATTGACCAAATCAAGAAGTAAATGAAGTACATGGATTTAAATCATCATAACTTCTTTCAACATTAAAGATCAATACTCTCCACAACTTCCATCCAACACTTAATTATTTATCATTTAAGAAGAAATATAAAGAAAACTACTCAGAATCCATGAAGAAAACAAACCACACTTTAGTTTAAAAGTAGAAATCATTGTCAAACCAACAAGTCTCAATTAAAACAAGAAGTAGTCTAAAGCAAAAGATAAAAACTTATCTCAAGTCCTCCACCAAACTCTTGAAATTCCTTTGAATCTCTTCTCTTTTACAACACTCTCAATATAAAACTAAAATTAAAAAAAGGATAAATATGTGGTGCCTGAAAATTTCTCCAACTAACTCCCCAATTTTTGAACTTTCAAAACTTTTCCAGTACTTTCAGGACCTCTTTCAAAGTCCCAATCTTCCTTATTTTATAATTCTTCAAAAGATGCATTGGTATCTCTTCAAAATGTGTCTTGATTCGATGTATTTCCCCAAGTGATGCATTCTTTCACAATAATTTTCGTCGATGGTGGTTGTAACCACCTATTAAGCCAATAGGTGCCTCAAAAACCTCTTCAAAATTCACAAAAACTGAATTTACTCAACCAATAACTGCCACTAACGCTTAAGCGCGGGGCCTCTGGTGCTTAGGAGCGGCCTTCTCTGTTTACCCGATGCTTAAGCACCAGATCTGGCGCTTAGGCGCCAAAACACTTTTGCACATTTTCACCTATTTGCTCCAAACTAGATCCTTTTTCAGTCCTTTAAGCATTTTTCACCTTTTTACCTGTTCCTGAAAGAAAAACACAAAAATAACTTTCATTAAAGCGCAATATCTCAAAAATAGGTATAAAAATGTGTCTAAAAATACTATATATTTTAGGCGTATCAAGATCCCCCAAACTTAAAATGTTACTTGTCCTCAGGTGACACTTCAATCTTTAAAAACTAATTATGTATGATATGTATATGAGTTTCTTTAAGAGTTACTATAATTTAGATTTAGAAATATAGTAGTACAATCTAGAAAAAATATTCAGTAAATGAGACCAACTTAAAGTTTAGAAATTTTTAATGTTAAGAAAGATGAAAATATGAGTTTCTATCTAATTCAAAAATATTGTAAGTCTTCCAAATTTAAAATTTAGTTCTTTTATTTTCTCCACTTAAAAATTTTTATTAAGAATAATTTTACTTACTATATTATATCTATAAGCTTAAGATTTTCTCAAGTCTTATACTTTAAAAAGATCAAATGTAGAACCAATTTTTGATTAGGCACTAATCCTCAAGCTTCTCCTCCCTTATATTTTTTTCTTTTTCTTTTTCTTTTCTTTTTTTTCTTTTTATCTTTTTCTTTTCTTTTCTTTATAAGTAAGGATTACTATATCTGGATAGACATTTAATGATTTTGAATTCTACTTTTCCTTTTCTAAAGCAAAATCTTGATACAAAACTTTTAAAACTTTAAAACCAAAAATATAATAATAACTTTGAAAATTATTTTTAATAAAAGAAATTTAAGGATTAAAAATAAAAGTCTAAATTTCTAAAATTTTTAAAAATACAATGTTTCTTAATAAAGATAGTTATTTATATTAATCATTTTCTACACTAAAAATAATTAACTTAGATTTTTTCTTCATTACTCAAAATTTCAACTAAATTATCTTATTCATTTCTAAAATCAAATTTTACTTCCCTAATATAACTTCATATACATGATCAATTTTTATTTTCAAATCAAATTCACTTATAGTTCATTTGAGAACAATTTAGCACCAAATATATATAAGCAGGAATGAAAATAAGAATAACATGCTTACAAGAATTTTTATACCCTAATGATACAAGTATAAAACTAAAAAACAGGAGTAAAATTAATTTTGATCAAATTTTCTAATATTTTCATTTCAATTCAACATGTAGAGATTCAATAGACTTCTAAACATTGAGTATAAACATAAAAGCAAACTAACACATTAACTTGACTTCACAATCTCAACATAAAAATAAACTCACAAACATGATAAAAGAAAAATACATGGTAGCAGTTTCTTAAGTTTCAAATTTAAGATTTACCTAGCAAGATTTTAAACTTTACAAAAGACATAAAATTAAGTTAAGTTCTGAACTAACTAAATCACAAAACTCACAACAGTTACTACCCTAGAATTTTAAAATAAACTACTAACCAACACAAACATTACAATACAATTAAAAATAAAAGTCTCACACATCATAATATCTAAACAAATAAACATACATGTCTCAAGTCCAAAACAAGAAAACACATCACATCACAATTCTCACTTAAACATAAAAGTCCAAACCACATCACATAGTTCAAATCAACACACAGATGCAAATGTAGCAAGCCCGGACCACATAGTTCATATCATATTACAATCATAAAATAAATCTCTCAATTCTACTCTTCATCCTCTGAATCACCGTTATCCTAACCTTGTGCAGGCTCATAATCAGGGTATCTAGGATATGGAGGAAATTGCACTCCTTGATTACCCCTAATGAGGCTCTCCAAAGATGAGTGGAATTTCTCTTCATAATCACTTTTTCTCCTATTATACCTATCGATATGATCTGCAAAACGCTCTAAGTTTTATACCCTATCAGCAAAATAGTTAATATTATCCATCATCCTTTGTAATAATTGATCTTGGGTCTCAGTAGACTCACCTCTAGATGTAGAAGCACGTGAGGTAGATGGTCTAGATGTAGAAGCAGCAGAGGTAGAAGCAACATACGTCTCCATTCCATAATTCTGAGAAAATCCTCCTCTCTAGCCAAAAATAGAATGCTCAGAATAAGTCTTCACATTCACCTTAGTAATGGGCTTTAGAGGTAACACCACTTCCTCCCAACTATCATATTTAACTCCAGCCTGCTCACATAAAGATAAGATCAAGGAAGCAAATCCCAGACCTGCAGTAGTAACGACAGTGGCAGAACTGATGAAAGCTCCTATGTTGATGAGCTTTCCTTCCTGGATACAATAATTTAACATCGCTCTCTCTCTTGTCACTTCACTGAGATGATTTGTTGGTAGCAGACGAGCAGAAATAAAATAGTGCCAGACCTTTGAAGGTGCACATAACTTTGAAATTGCGAAGTTGACACTCCTCTCATTAGTGATCTTCCAAAGTCCTCTCCCAATAGTCAAGTAAGAAATAATATCGTATAACTCTACTTCAGTCGTACTATAATTTGCATAAAAACATAATGCATCAAGTGACAGGTGATAAAACAAGTTGATTACCTCCAGTGAAAAAGGTACCAACTTTCCTCGAACCATGACTCTATTATCTTCAGCCTCAGGGAGGTTTGCATAGAACTCCCTAACAACGGAAATAACTGCTACAACAGAGAAACAGTAAAATCGTTCCTACTGTCGGCGAATAATCAAATCCTCTACGTCTCTACCTGGATTCCTAAAACACCGCTCCAGAATCAGTTTGTGTGATTGCAACACATCACTATACTGATCCTGAGCTTTCGAACTAACAAATTTACTTGAATTGAAAGGGCTCTTTCCTTTGCTCCTCTTCATTCTTGGTGTCATTCTACAAATTTTATAAATTCCAAAAATAACTTCAAAATCAAGTTTAAATTACTAAACTAAACTTCGAAAGTATAATCTACACTTCCCATGCAATTTTCATAGATTTTTTTCTCACTTTTCACCACAAATAGTGAATTTTTGAATTTCTTTAAATGTGCTCAAAATACATAGTAAAAATCCAAAATTTTTGCATAGAAGTAAAGCTCTTACCTCAAGGAACTTGGATCTAGCAAATTTCACTTGATTCCACCAAGAAATCTACACTTTAGAAGTGCCTTAGTCTTCCAAAATCACAATTTTGAGAGGTTGATGGTGACAGGAGGCGTAAAATAAGTGATTTTTAGGCCAAATTTCCACTTTTAACCGATTGCGAACCGGTTTTCGTGAACGGGCACTTAAGCACGGGTAAGTGGCGCTTAGGCGCTTGCCTCTCGGGTTAGCTCGTGCTTAAGCGCGATATGTGACGCTTAGGTGCTAGTGCACAATTTTCAAAATTTTCAAATTAATGTAAAATGCACTATTTGCCTAAGTAAACCACCTATAAATGGTGTCATAACACTTAAATGACTATTTTCAACTTCCTATAACTCCCCCCTCTCTCAAAATTCTCCTTACTAACTATTTCAATTTGAGGCTAAAAATAACACAAATTTTCACACAAACGAACTTATATTAATTCACAAACAAGTATAAATACCCTTAAACACTTAATTCTCATTTCAAATAGTCTTGGATGAGAAAATTTTCCTAAATACAAATACAGAACAATCATTTCACAATTAAACACATATAAGAAGTCATAAATACTAAAAACAAAACTTAAACACTAAACCACTTGAAAACAACAACTTCTAACACTCAAATTCTAACACTAAACTTAATTCCATTCTTCATTCAAAGGAACAAATTCCTGTCTTTCAGTAGTCTCTCCAGGAATATAGAGTTGATAAAATGGATGGTGGTGATGAGCTCTGATACTAGCTTCTTCAATCCACTTCCGCTTTATGAACATCTCCTTATCCGCTTCGTCTATATAACTTATGTGGCTAAATTGCATCTTCAATTATCATCCAATATGCTCTAGATACTTTGGTCTCCAATAAAGCCATAGTATTCTCAATTTTGTTGATCTTCTCTAATATCCCTTCAATACTAACGACTAAGAAACCATTATACATTTCTTGTGCACTTTAACTAACGAATCTCTTCCTCATGGTTTCTTCCTTCTTCTTCTTCAAATCCTTCTCCCATGAAGACATTTTCTCTAAATCTCACTTTCTCTTAGACTTTGAAGGCTAGAAATGATCTGGGGTGAAATTCCTTCACAAAGCCCTTCTATTCATAGACCTAAATCCTTTCAATAACTCCTAGACACATTTAGAAACTGCCTTGGCTCGTTTTAACAAACTAATTGGCGGTTAAACCTTCTAAAATATTAATTTCGCACATGTGTTTAAACTGGCACGCTTAAGCGCCTGTGCACATTTTTGCACTAGTCAACTTAACATCCAAATTCTCATTCTAACATGTCTTGGTCACTAAATAAAGTCTTAAAATCTTTTCTAACACTTAATAGTTTCAAAAATACTACCCCAATTTTCTTAATCACACACAAAACAACAATCAAAATAAAAACACCGATAACTATGAGTTTTCTCCCACAAAGCGCTTGGTTTTATGTCGTCGGCTCGACGTAACTAGTGCTTATTCTGGTTTACTCAACATCATTCCATCATTAAGTTTATGTCAATCCCCTATAAAATAAGGTTTCGGTCTATGTCCATTAACTTTAAATATTTTCTCAGACTTAGGATCTTTAATATCCACAACTTTGTAAGGATAAACTTTTATCACAACCAATGGACTTATCCACCTAGACTTAAGTTTGCCTGGAAGTAATCTTAACCTTGCATTATATAACAAAACTTGTTGCTCTGACTGAAAATTTTTAGTAAGAATCTTTCGATCAAGCCACATCTTCATCTTTTCTTTTTAAATCTTAGCACTCTCATAAGATTCATTTTTTATCTCTTCAAGCTCATTTAATTGCAATATCCTTTTCTCACCAACATCTTTCAAATTATAAATGAACTCTTTAATCGCCCAATTTATGCTCAAGTTCAATTGGTAAGTGACAAACTTTCTCAAATATTAGCCTATATGGGTACATTTCTATAGGAGTTTTGTATGCAGTCCTATAAGCCCACAAAGCATAGTCAAGTTTGACTGACCAATCCATTTTTGTTGGATTCACAAATTTTTCCAAAATTCTTTTGATTTCCTGTGTGGATAATTCAACCAAACCACTTGTTTGAGGATGATAAGCAATAACAATCCTATGATTTATATGATATTTCTTTAATAACGTCTCCATTATAACTTTTCTGAAATGACTTCTCCCATCAGTAATGATAACTTTCAGCATCCCAAATCTACAAAATATGCTCGTTTTCAAAAAAATTGCAACACTTTGAGCATCACATCGAGGTAAAGCAACAACTTTTATCCATTTAGATACATAGTCTACTGCTAACATAATATATAGATTTCTGAAAGATGGTATAAATGGTCCCATGAAATCTAATCGCCAAACATCAAATATTTCAACTTCTAACATATAATTGAGGGACATCTCATTTCTTCTAGAAATATTGCCCACTCATTGACATCTATCACAAGTTTTGATAAAAGCATTAACATCTCAAAAAATTGTAGGCCAATAGAATCCATATTGTAAAATTTGGTATGTTGTTTTATCAACACCAAAATGTCTCTTAAAATCAGAATTAAGACATTTTTGGATAATTTCATAAGTTTCTTCTAATGGTACACATCTTCGAATAATTAGATCCTTTCATTATTTATATAAAAATGGGTCATCCCAAAAATAAGTCTTAGCTTCAGAAATAAATTTCATCTTTTTTTGGTATGTCGTTCCATAGGGTATAATATCGCAAACAATAAAGTTCACAATTTCGGCATACCACGGAACACACCACTCATTAATAGTGAATAATTTTTCATCTAGAAAATGTTCATTAATTTCTTTTTCAAAACAGAGTGGCTTTTCTAACTCAAGCATGAACAAATGATCATCAATTTGATTTTCAGTCCCCTTTCGATCTACTATTTCAAAATCAAATACTTGCAAAAGAAAAATCCATCTTATAAGTCTAGGTTTAACATCCTTCTTTTTCATTAATTACTTAATAGCAGAATGATCTGTATACACTACACAATGAATTTCAATTAAATATGATCAAAATTTATTAAAAGCATATACTATTGCTAAGAACTCTTTTTCAGTTGTTGCATACTTGATTTGGGTTTCATTAAGAGTTTTAATAACATAGTAAATTACTTTAAAAATTTTATCATATCTTTGTCCTAAAACAACTCCTATAGCATAATCACTAGCATCACACATCAATTCAAATTTTCCTAATTTGGTGAAACTATAATTGGTGCAGTGATTAATTTTTCTTTTAATATATTAAAAGCTTTTAGGCATTCCTTATCAAAATTTAAAATTGCATCTTTCTCCAGTAAATGGTATAAAGACTCAGCAATCTTTGAAAAGTCTTTAATATATCACCTATAGAATCCAGCATGTCCTAAAAAGCTCCTAATTTCCCTTACATTTGTTGGATAAGGTAAATTAACGATCACTTGAATTTTAATAGGATCTACTTTTGTACCATTTTCTAATATTTGATGACCTAATACAATTCCTCCTACTACCATAAATTAACATTTTTCCCAATTAAGGACTAAATTTGTTTTTTCACAGCGCTTAAGAACTTTAGATAAATGTTCTAAACATGAGTAAAATGAAGTTCCAAACATTGAAAAATCATCCATGAATACTTCAATCCCTTTTTCAATTAAATTACAAAAAATTACCATCATAAATCTTTGAAATGTAGCAGAAGCATTACATAAACTAAAGAACATCATTCTAAAAGAAAAAGTACCATAAGGACTGGTAAAAGTTGTTTTCTCTTGATCCTCAAGAGATATTTGTATTTGGTGATAACCAGTATATCCATCCAGAAAATAAAAGTATTTATGCCCAGCTAGTCTATCTAGCATTTGATCTAGAAAGGGTAATGAAAAATGATCTTTCCTAGTGGCAAGATTTAATTTTCTATAATCAATGCATATTCACCACCCTGTAACTTCTCTAGTAGGTATTAATTCATTATGTTCACTCACAGTTACAGTTACTCCTCCTTTCTTAGAAACGCAGTGAATTGGACTAACCCATGCACAATCTGAAATAGGGTAGATAATTCCAGCATCTAACCACTTTAAAATTTCTTTCTTAACAACTTCTTTGATAACAGGATTCAGTCTCTTTTGAGGACCAGCCCTGAGTTTGCAGTTCTTTTCTATATGAATTCCATGCATACAAATTGAAAGACTGATTCCTTTAATATCAACAATTGTCCATCCAAAGGCTTTCTTAAAAATTTTCAGAATTTTCATCAACCTTTCTTCTTCTTTAATCATTAATTTTGAGGAAATTATAAATGGTAAAGTAGAGGAATATCCTAAAAAGGCATATTTTAAATATTCAGGAAGTAACTTCAACTCAAGTTCTGGAGGGTTTTCAATTGACGAACAAAATGATTTTTTTTGTCTATCGTGTCCAAAATTTTAGAACTTTCTCGAACATAATTTGAATCTTCCTTAAAAAGTTCTTCACATCGATCTATTTCCTCTTCTTTCCCGTGTTCTAAATCTTTTTCTTCATAAGTTGTTTTGAAATGACATTCACTTAGATATCTTATAACATCCATCCTATAACATTCATCATCTTTACCTTTTGCAGGATATTTCATTGATCTTGATATATTGACGCGCATTGTTAATTCCCCTTTCTGCACATTTATCAATGCTTTTTCTGTGGCTAGGAAAGGTCTCCCCGAAATGATAGGTATCTCTTTATCTTCCTCCAAATCTAACACAATGAAATCAACATGAAAGATAAATTGATCCACTTTCACTAGGACATCTTCAAATAAAAATTACCATTATAAAATGATCTGCTAACTGTAGAGTTATAGTAGTAGGAGTTATTTCTCCTAATCCTAATATTTTGAATATTGATAATGACATAAGGTTAATGCTTGCACCTAAATCACATAAAGCTTTCCCATAAAATTTGTCTCCTATTGCACATGGAATTGTAGAGCTACCAGGATTTTTAAGCTTTTTAGGAAGCTTTTTCTGAATTATAGCACTCCTCACTAAGTGCAACAGTCTCATTATCTTCAAACTTCCTTTTCTTGATGAGAATATCCTTCATAAACTTTACATAGCTTGGCATTTGTTTTATGGCTTCAACAAATGGAATATTAATGGTAAGCTTCTTAAATATTTCTAGAAATTTTAAAAATTGCTTATCCAACTTCTACTAACGAAGTCTTTGAGGAAATGGTGATGGTGGTTTCTCCAAATCAATTTTTAGTGGAGAAAAAAGTTTTTCAGAATCTTTTGGAGTGTCCTCTTTTGATTCTTCAATTTTTTCTCTCTCTACTTCAATTTCTTTTTGAACCCTACCTTCCAACTCTCTTCCGCTTCTAAGTTGAACGACTTTTACTTGCTCTTTATTCTGGTCTTTTGGATTTGATTCGGTATTACTAGGAAGTATTCCTTGGGATCTATTTCTTAATGAATTTACTATTTTCTCAAGTTGATTCTCAATATTTCTAACTGTTGCTCCTTGACTTTGTAATTGATTTCCTATTTGTAACATCATTTTTTCTATAGACAACTTTTTCTCCTTAAATTGTGTATTACTGTTGAAACCTGAAGGATAAGTAGATCTATACTTATTATTCACTTGATTGTTCCAGTTTCCCAATGGGTTTACTTGGTTGGTCCCCTATTGCTGATTATTACCACCCGAATTGTTGTTCCAGTTAAAGTTGGGATGGTTTTTCCAACCTAGGTTATAATAATTTGAATATGAGTTATTTTTCTTGTTATTTATGACATTCAAAGTTTCTAATGATGCTTGAGAATCTACCATTTGACCTAATGAATTCTCTTCAATTTTGGAAATTGGATGAGAAAAGTTCATTCCAAATTGGTCTAACTTCCTTGAAATTGCAGCAACTTGATTTGCTAACATAGTAAATGCATCAGTTTCATGAATAATGGCTACTTTCTTATGATTCACCCTCTCAGAAGGCCATTGAAAATTATTGGGATCCATTTCTTTAATTAAAACAAAAGCGTCATGAAATGGTTTTGTCATCAATGAACCACCAGCAACGACACCGATAAGTGATCTAAGAGATCCAATTAATTCATTATAAAAAGTTTAAATTACTAACCAATCTGGTATAGCATTGTGTGGATACTTTCTTAAGAGTTCTTTAAATATTTCTCATGTTTCATAAATAGATTCCCCTTCAAACTGATTAAAAGATGTAATATCATTTCTAAGCTTTACAGTTTTTTATGACGGAAAATATTTAGAAAGGAATTTTTGTGTTAAATCTCCCAAAGCTCTGATAGATCTAGGTGGTCTTATGACATCATCTGATACACCATCGTATTTAAATGTAGTGCACAATTCTAGAAAATTGGCAAGATGTAAATTTGGATCTTTAGTTGGTGATCTCCTAAACTGATTATTTGATACTATTTTGATAATAACAAGTTTAAGCCCAAATGAATTAGCCACTGCAGTAGGTTTTCGAATGCTACAATGAAGTTCATCTACTAATCTCTTAAAGATCTAAACTCTTGATGAATTTCAACATTTTCATCATTTTAGTTTGCCATTTCTATAATTTTTTTGGATTTTTCAAGATTTTTAGTTTTTTTTGGTTTTTTCTGATTTTTTTAACAGTTCTCTCTAATGCAGAATCGTAGGGCACTAGTCCTTCAGAATCTGAACTTCACATACACTAACATAAAATAAACTAAAACTAAACACACACAAAAAATACAATAACTTAAAGGTTAAATAAGACTTTCTAAAAATAGAAATTTGCTTTTAAATGAATAGATTTTTTACAATTTTCTCTTCACTTCCCCGGCAACAGTGCCAAAAATTTGATCCCCAATAATTACTTATATGCAACAGTATAACAATAATTATGATTATATTGTTCACTTATATTTCTTTATTTCGCAACAAAACCAAAAACTTGATCCTAAATAAAAATAAGAATTTAACTTTTAATTTATATATATTGGGATACTATGCAAGTATACGTATCGTTATCAAGTAATATAAGACTTTTGATTAGGACATGAATATCGAACCCAAGGGGAAGATATGCAATATGCACTTTTTGGAAAACTTTCTAATTTTAAATAGACAATTATTTAAACTAAAGATGTTTTCATAGTAAAGAAAGTTTAAATATTTTTGGTAATTTTAATATTTTGACAAAAAAGGACAAACTTATAAAGATAACTTGAGTATTTGTGGAAGAAAATCACTAAATATGAGAATATCTTTCTCCTTATCATGAATCAGTAATAAACATAAGAATTCTGTTGTGGGAGTATGCATATTGTGTTGTTTCAAATAGGAGCAATAATATTCTTTACCCTTACTAGAAATGTTATAAAGAACATTAACTAATTTAAAGTTTGAATAGTTCTAAAGACCGGCTAGACAGGGAAGATACTAGCTCTCACTCTAGAGTTCCCTCGATTCCCTCCACCTGGGGGCTAACATCTCGTATCAGAACTTAAAACAATAAACCAAGTTGGGGGCTTTAACCTGTCACTTTAAAGTCCTCTAACTCTACACGCTTCAATGAATATTTTCCTACTTATTTGTATTCAATCATGTGTTACATTCTCATTCATACAACATCATGTGATTCTTTTCAATTGTTGATTGAGACAATACTAGCTCGGTTCTTACATGTTCTCACAACAAATTTTAACATTTGGATTGGCCAAATTAAAAAGTAAATAGAGTACATGGATTTAAATCATCACAACTTCTTCCAACATTAAAGATCAATACTCCCCACAACTTCCATCCAACACTTAATTACGTATCATTTTAAGAAGAAAGATAAAGAAAACTACTCAAAATCTATGGAGAAAACAAAACCATACTTTAGTTTAAAAGTAGAAATCATTGTCAAACCAACAATACGTCTCAATTAAAACCAAAAGTAGTCTAAAACAAAAGATAAAAACTTATCTCAAGTCCTCCACCAAACTCTTGAAGTTCTTTTGAATCCCATCTCTCTTGCAACACTCTCAATATAAAACTAAAATAAAAAAAATGATAAATACATGGTGCCTGAAAATCTCTCCAACTAACTCCCTAATTTTTGAACTTTCAAAACTTTCCTAATACTTTCAGGACCTTTTTCAAAGTTCTAATCCTCCTTTTATAATTCTTCAAAAGGTGCCTTGGAATCTCTTCAAAATATGTCTTGATTCGATGTATTTCCTCAAGAGATGCATCCTTTCGCAATAATTTTCGTTCATGGTGGTTGTAACCACATATTAAGCTAATAGGTGCCTCAAAAACCTCTTCAAAGTTTGCAAAAACCGAATTTACTCGTCCAATAACTGCCACTGGCGTTTAAGCGCGGGGCCTTTAGCGCTTAGGGGCAGCCTTCTCTGTTTACTCGGCGCTTAAGCGCCGGATCTGACGCTTAGGTGCCAAAACACTTTTGCACATCTTTCACCTATTCGCTCCAAATTTGATCCTTTTTCACTCCTTTAAACATTTTTCACCTTTTTACCTGTACCTGAAAGAAAAACACAAAAATACCTTTTATTAAATCACAATATCTCAAAAATAGATATAAAAATGTGTCTAAAAACACTATATATTTTAGATGTATCATTGTAGATTGAAAGGAAATCAGAACCACACCTTTTGTGTAGCCTTACAATATTTTAAACTTGGAGCTAATAACAAACTTCCAAGAGAAGACCTAAAAATCAGCCAAAAAAGTAACAAGAAATAAAATTCAAGAAAATTAGCAACTAACTTCTGAGATTAAGGAACAAACTAAATTCAAATAAACATAAACTCAATAAGCAGTCCTAAGCATGTATTCCAACAACATCAACCATCTGAGAAAGAGAGCATAAAACTAAGCTAACCATGATGGCGGCTAGCTAGGTTGAACACTATTGGATGTTAAGTGATAACTAGATGATTTTTCTGTTGGTAATCATTAATTTTAATTGGTAACCCAATTACCGACTAATTTCTGTTGGATTTGGTCAGTCAAAAAATTCATGTCGGTAAATAGTTAATGACTGAAAATGAGTCAAACAGTAGTATTATTGACCAACTTTTCAATTGTTAATTTTTTAACTACTTAATTTTAACAGTTAAATGGTTCAACTTAATGCTGGTAGAATTCTCGGTTGTTAAATAAACTGTTGATGTTTTGGCGTATAACACTACCAGAAATGAGCCTATTTATGATGGCCCCAAATTAAATTGTTGGAAAGTAGTCGTCAGTTCATAAATTTATAACGGCTTAAAGATGTTATTGTGGACGCAGCTAAAACGCTTTACCGATGGAATTACCTATGGCTTAAAGTACCAGCGATCGACACTAAACCTTCGTAATAGACTCTAATTAGATATGATTGGTACGCTGTCAATTATGTTCGTCGTCCCAGACTGCCAGAAAAGTGTAGTATTATAGTTAAAAAAGTGTTACACAACCATTGAAAAAGTGTAGCAGAGCCATCAGTACCCGTCGGTATAAATTGAAAATCTATTTCATCAGAAAACAAAAGCTGACATCACAACATTATATTATGGTGTCAGATTGTAAGCCATCAGAAATGACCATTAAATAACGATATGTTGTCGATATGTCATTGGCTTACCATCGATAATCGATGAGTATTGCTCTTTGGAAATTATGACAGTGTATTAAAATACCATCAGCAATCCGTCGAAAATCGGTAGCATCAGAAAAAAAAAATAATATGCTTCGTCAACACTATAATTTTTGCACCTGCAATCCTTAATATATAATTTTCACAGAGGACATTGTACTAATTCAAATACTTATTAATCAATATCATAATATTAATTCATATAGATACTATAAACAAAAATCAAAGAAAATCATTGCATTAAACCAACCAAATGAACATTTGTACACAAAAAAAAATCGTTTCATTAAATTGTTCTAAGTAACCACGAAGGAAAAATAAGTCTGTATTCCTCATCTGTTCTCTCTTTATCATCCTTGTTAAAATCATCCTCATATGTACTCATTCCTCTTTGTCGTGCATGACAAAATATCACGTGTTTGCCTTCATCTTTAGTTCCATCTCCGATTTTATTTGGACTAGCTAGGTGGAGATCTGGGCAACAACCTTGTCAGCAATTCTAACCTTAATATCAACAGTAAGCCTGTTAGCTTGCCTATGATGCTCTTCCTCCTAGGCAGTAGAGGTCAATGCATTAGATGAGCAGGAGGGACTAGCGTTGTAGGCTAACGCCTAAGACTCTTAAGTAGTAGTCCCTACTCATTTTCTTTCCTTCAACAACCTCCCTCCAAAGGTCAAAGTCAAACAGATCATGATCTGTGATCCTAATACCACCCGACTCCTAGGATCAACTCTCCTTCATCCTCTGAAAGGTCTTTGCAAAAAAAAAAAGAAGAAAAAAAGAAAGAAAAAAGAAGAAAAAACATGATTAACGAAAGTTATAAGCTAGAAAAACCTCAATAGTAATTTGAATCGTATATTGATTAATCTGGTGAATTACTTGGGTCGCATGTGACCAGTTGTTCACCCAGCCTGGTCCAACATCCACTTATGAGAGCCCGCGTGTAACTCGACATCAAATGGATCCCGTTGAAATGCAATAGACTATTAGAGCAATGAAATAATTAATGCACAATAAAATTTAATGTAGAAATTTATTCTTACCAATGTCCCCTTATGCTTTGTATGTAGCATGGCCCCACTAGTGTGTTTGGAGGCCCCCATGCCTCCACAATCAGAGCGACAATTCTGTTTCAGCTGCTCCCTCTTATTCTGGTATTCAAGAGAACCACATGACCTATAAGTGAGGCAAAATCATCAGTGTCGAGCCATAAAGGGCATTGAAGTGTCTTTTATAGGACAGTCACTCTCCTTACACTTGAAGGTGTGTCGGATGTGGGTCTCCTCCTCAGGTGGTCAGGACCATTATTTCTGTAAAATGAAACATAAAAGTTAGATTAATATGTAAAAATATATAACTGAATATTAATATGTTCGGTATATACCTTGAACCCTTGAAGCCACATATCCCAAACTAGGATTAGAACCGTCATATATGATAAGTAGAGATGATCGAACTTGCTCCGAATAATGTTTCAGAATAATATGGATAGCCTGTGTAGAGGGAGAAAAACTAGAAACAACATATCATTAGTAATCTATTAAATAAAAAAATAAATGATAAATGTTAATAACTAAAAAAATATAAGTGTTCCTCATTGCCCGCAGCTGAAAATTGCTACATGTTGTGCTCAAACTGGATGGCACATCGGGAGCAGCTAATGGCGGTGTGGGCGTGGTAGTTGTAGATGGTGGCAGTGCATGTGTGTTAGCATAGCTGGTGGTGGTTCAAGTGTGGTAGTCATAGGTGCCGGCAGTGCAGTTGTGTTAGTCGCAGATGCTTTTAGAGCTGGTGTGGTAGCAATGGGGGTGTCTACCAGTGTTTGTGGTGCAAGTTTTAGTGATGTTGGTATGGTGGAAGTGCCCGCATCCTCGACACCACTTCCATGGCCTTGTCGGTTGCTGACCTTTTTTCCTTTTATATTGATCAAAGGTATCACATCCCCTGATAAGAGAAAGACTAACCCTCCCTCTAGAAGTCATATGCAATAAGGAAAGAAAAATTATTTAGTGCAAGTAAACATAAATTGAAATAGTAAAGTGCTATCTATAGAATACTGCAGCTAAAAATACAAAAGGAAGCGGTAAAAAAGGAAAATGTAAAGTGCATGCAATCTATAGAGTACAAAAAACCAAAATACATAAAAAATGCAGTAAATATGAAGAAAAAATATAAAGTACAATATGCAAACTACTGAAGCTGAAAAAATAAAATTACACAGTTAGATTACTTTATTGTTCTTAGTTAACATCCTCTTTTGAAGAACTAGTAGAGGATGATGAAGGTAAGAGTTTGTCGTCCAAAGCATCGTCAGAGTTATACTTGTTGATACCAACTTTTTTTCGTGTTCGCCACTAACATCTTCTAAATTAAGCTCTTTATGGATTAGATCAACTAGAATGCATAAATATATCATTTCTATTTCTTGATGTGTGATTTTAATTATATTTTGAACATCAAGTCACTCTAGGTTTACCTATCATTACTACTACCCAGTCAACTTTATCTCTTGTTCCTTGAAGATATGGAAGATAATATACCTGAATTATTTGTTTTTCTATATTGAAAATACCAATTTCGTATAGCTTCTATTTACTTTTACTTAAATGATAATATAAGGTTGATTTACCCTTGTTACACGACTAAAAACGGGATCAAACCAATCACAGTTGAAAATAAATACACTCCTTCCAATGCAACCATCATAAGATAGTTCAATAACTTCTTCGAGAATCCTATAATAATCTATCTTATCATTCAATTTATTATTTGCTTTCACAGAAAAGCTGTCATTACAAGTATTTTTCCTTTTTGATCAGAATCTTGTATAAAACCTATAACTATTCGAATCGTAATTTTGTCAAAATCTCACGATGCCCTTGGGTTCTCAAGTAAGATCTATCAAGCCATGAACCATTAAACTATTTTTCTAATCATGAATCTATTAATTCATAAAAAAAACGTGTCAATGAAGATACCTAAAAATATACAAATGATATGAGGAGTAATTTTGCCAAATTCTAATTTATATGCGTTGCAAACCACTATGAAAACTTATTCGCTATCTCCAGACTAACGATCTTGGCTTTGATCCTGATTTTTTAAATGCAACAGTATAACAACGTCTTTGATTATATTTTTCACTTATATTTACTTTCTTTGCAACAGTACCAAAAACTTGATCCTGAAAAAAATAAGAATTTAACTTTTCAATTTATATATATTGGGATACTACACAAGTATATATATCATTATCAAGTAATATAGGACTTTTTGATTAATCCTCGATCATGCAATTTTAAATAACGAACTTTTTATTTCAAAAAGATAATTACTTAAACTATAGATATTTTTTTTATAGTAAGTAAAATTCAATTCTTTTTGGTATTTTGATATTTTCACAAAACAATAAAAACTTCTAAAGATAACTTGAGTTTATGTAAAAGAAAAGCACTGAATATGAAATATATTTCTCCTTATCATAAATCATTAATAAGTATAGGAATTCTGTTGTGGAAGTATGTAAATGTGTTGTGCTAAATAAGAGCAATATTATTCTTTACCCTTATTAGAGATGTTATAACGAACACTGGCTAATTTAAAGTTTGAATAGTTCTAAAGACCGGCTAGGCAGAGAAAATATCGAATCTCACTCTAGAGTTCCCTCGATTCCCTCCATCTGGGGCTAACATCTCGTATCAGAACCTAAAATAATAAACAAAGTTGAGGGCTTTAGCCTGTCACTCTAAAGTCCCCTAACTCTACACCATTCAAAGATTATTTCCATATTTATTTGCACTCAATAATATGAACTACATTCTCATTCATACAACCTCATGTGATTCTTTCCAATTGTTGACTGAGACAATACCGACACGGTTCTTACATGTTCTCACAACAAATTTTAACATCTAGATGGGCCAGATCAAGAATTAAATGGAATTAAATCATAAAAAAATATTCAAATATTAAAGATTAATACTCTCCACAACTTCCATTCAACACCTTAATTACTTATCATTTTAAGGAGAAAGATAAAGAAAACTACTCAGAATCTATGGAGAAAACAAAACCACACTTTTGTATAAAAGTAGAAATCATTGTCAAACCAACAAGAAGTTTTGATTAAAACCAAAAGTAATTTAAAAACAAAGATAAAAACTTATCTCAAATCTTCCAACAAACTCTTAAAGTTCCTTTGAATCTCTTCTCTCTTACAACACTCTTAACTCTCACAATAAAACTAAAAACAAAAAGGATAAAGTAAATTTGTGGTGCCTGAAAATCTCTCCAAAAGAACTTCTTAGGACTCCCCCTTTTCAAGGACACTTCTAAAAGTCTCAACTTTCTTCTTTTATAATTTCCAAAGAGGTGCTTTGGTCACTCTTCAAAATGTGTCCAAATTCGATGCATTTCCCAAGGGAAGCCTCCTTTCACAAGTCTTTTAACCATATTTTCGTTTCTAGTGGTCAAAACCACCCTATTTAGCCAATAGGTGCCTCAAATGTCCCTTCAAAATTTGGTAAAATGAATTAAACCGTCAAATAACTACCTCTGGCGCTTAAGCGCGGTTCCTCTAGCGCTTAAGCACGACCTTCTCTGTTTCACCGACGCTTAGCCGCCAAAACACTTTTGCACCGTTTTTGCATTTTTGCTCCAAATTTGATCCTTTTTCACTCCTTTTAGGATTTTTCACCTTTTTTACTTGTACCTGAAAGAAAAACACACAAATACCTTCCATTAAAATGCAATATCTAAAAAATAGGTATAAAAATGTGTCTAAAAATACAATATATTTTAGGTGTATCAGACTTCAATTAAATTTAATGAATCTATAAATAAACTATTCACACATTTAGAAATTTATGAATTAGCACATCATACTATTTTAACACAAAAGGGTGAACAACTACTAATAGAAAATGACTTCCTCGATAAAGGTTGAACTTCATTGTAGTTGAGAAAAGCATAAAGTATCGCTGCTCGAAGTTCCTTATCACTAAGATAACATGATGTGCTTGTCCCCAATATTTCACCTAACTGCTAAAATACAGAAATTATCCAGGAAGGTGCCACACCCAATGACTCTTTTATGGATTCTTTTTGCCCAAAATAGTAGGAGCAGAAGGTTATAGTCTTCTGCATTAAATATGTCTCACATATTGATCCTTCTTATGCCTTCTCCTCTCTTCTAGCGATCCTCTATAGTCTTTCTCTCCACCAAGTCCCTCCTCCTCCTTTATATTTTACTTAGTTTGTTTTTAAGTTCAAGTAAATTAACCTAGATAACCAAGGAATAGACTTGAGTTTGCGTCTGACTAAGGTCAACCTGAACCCATCTTTAACTAAACCCTAATATGACCTGACCTAAACCTAATTTGACCTAACCTAAACCCTAACCTGAACTGACCCAACCTTAACTCGACATGACCTAAAACTGGCCTCAAACCCATGTCCAAGCCAAGTCCAACCCAGGTCCAAACAAGATCCAACTCAAGTTAACTCAGGTTTAACCCAGGGCCAACCCAGGCCAATCCATGTCTAACAGCGATTCGACCCAGGCCACCCTAGGTCCAACCCAAGCCCAACCCAGGCCCAACCCATCTCCAACACAAGTTTAACCTAAGACCAACCTAAGCCCAACCCAGACCCAACCCATGTCCAATTGAGACTCAACCCAGGCCCAACCTAAGTCTAGCCCAAGGCTAACTCAAGTCCAACCCAAATTCAACCAAGGTCTAGCCTAGGTCAAATCCAAATAAAACCCAACCAAACTTAAATTGCACCAAACTTAATTTGAGCCTACCTCATCTGAACCCTAATTAACCTTAGCTCACCCCCATCCTAAGTCTATTACAAGCTAAATTGTAGTTATGTTTTCATGTGTAGTATTCCATGTATGGTGTATTAAAAGTCATGTTCCATGTGTAGTAATTCATATTCCATGTTTTCATATATCATGTTTGGTTCTATTTATAAGATAGATAAACAAAAATAAAATAAAATTAGATAAAGAAAAAGAATAAGGGGAACCTCTCACATGTTGTTTTTCCCCATAAACATTTAACAAGTCACCCAAAACTTAGGGATAAAACCAAACAGACAATGCCAACCTAAAAAAGATAATTGAAAAAAATTAAACTTATGAGAATTTTGATTTTCATCTCAACTGACAAACCTAAGAATTAAAACAAATCAAGGATGCTATTTCCAATATCTAAGTTAGTCCACATACTTGAATTCCTTATAGTGTCTACATGTATTGCAAACTTAGTGTTTCACTTCCATCTATAAATCTTTTTCTGCCAACTTTGTCCTTTAACTTAGTACTTGTATTTTAAGTTCAAATCTCCAAGCTCTACCTCTCAAACCAAACTCTTATGAACTCATTTAACTTGTTACCAAACTCTTCAATCACTACCAAAAGTTATATCCTTTAGGTAAACCTTCCTCCCTGGACGACTAAATCCCATTTTCAGTTTTTTTTCATGACGTACTATCATTGAATTGTAAGTCCCATTTCTTTGAACTTTGTTCTTCCAAAACTCTAAACTCGAATCTTTACTTTACCTTCAAAATCTCAATTTTAAATGTCCAACCATCCAATCATGGATAACAAAGGTCATTCTGTTAATCAAGAGTTTTCTCTAGGGCTCACTGCTCTGAAGATGTAATTAATTATGAGGGCTTGCTCTTGTAGAAAATCCGGCACTAAAACAAAAATAAGCCTAACTTTACACTTGTAGCAGGGTAACAAATCATAGTTTCGTAGAACCACAAATATTTTCATCATCTAAATGATTAGACTCATTTAAAGATAGTTATCCCCCGCCTTGGGGTGATACTTTATCCTTTAAATATTTTACTTGGTCATTTAGATAAAAGTCTTCCAAAAGTTCTATGGTGTAGGACCCAAAAATCCCCCACCAATATATCAAGTTCAAGTGGTTCAAAGAAAAAAATTCATAATGGATTGAAACCCAAGTTTATTAATGATAATGTAAATAAATTTATACATAAAGATTGGTTGTGTTTTAAACCTATTTAAACATCAAGAAGAAATGCTTTGAGAAGCTCACAGTAGTCTGTATTGTATTCAGTTTGGGAGTTTAAAAATATGCTAAGACCTTAAGAGCATTTTTGGTGATTTGATAGGAAGAATGATGTTGTGAATCTTATAGTTAAATGTTTGACTTATTAGATGATCAAAATAAAATAAAAAAGGCTTGGTGGTTAGTTCAACCTCATTTAGTCCCAATATAAAAATGCAAAAAAGTTAAGGGATTTTTTAGTTATCTTACTGCTGCGATTCAAATTTGTGATGTTTTCTTGCTACTTAAATATCATATTTTATTTCCTATTTATCATCATTTTATGTTTGTGGAAGACATTTTGGTGATATCTTAGAGGTTATAGTGTTGATTGCACGTTAAAAAGCTAAAGCACGAGGTGGAAAAAAATTATGGAAGGGTGACCGAGGTAAACTTGTTAGACCTTAGCATAGTTCACCGACCTTTGACATAATTAAGTCAAGCATAGGCTTAGCTATACCATCGATAGTTGAATGCTTATTTTGGCAATGTTTTCCATGAATAAAGGGGTTTTCTATATAAGGAGTGCTTGGACATGACCTTTGGGGTTGGCTTGCAGGTTAGAGGCTTTCTATAGGTAGTATTAGAATTTCTTTGTCAAGCACTATGGTTTCCCTTCCTCTTTCTTTGGGAAGAAACTTATAGGGCTATTTTTTTCTTTGAGTTTGGAGACTTTGTTTATGAGAGAGATAGAGAGGTTGAGGGCTATGTATAAGGGAGATCATGAAGTGTTTTCATTGTACGGTGGGGATTGGTGTATTGCAGAGAACACTTGGCTTGGATGTAAGTTTGTGTGCTCTCTCATTTGCTTCTTCAATATGTTTAGTAAAAATTTCTATGCTTTTCTACCTAATGTCACCTAGCTGATATTCTTTCATGCTCCTCTGATGTAGCAATAGTGTTGTTCTCGTTATTTTCACCATGATTTTTTTCCCATAATCATTTTCCTTGCTTTCAAATTTCATATGTTGAAGTATTAACGTTTTGATCTTAGTTTAGTAATATTCAGCCAATTAGCAAGTTAGAATTCCATGTGGCCTAGGACTTCTAATTATCGTTTGGTGGAATAAATGGGTTAATAGATAATAGCATAATGGCACTACGTGAAACCCATAATTTAGCATTAAACTTTGTGTCGACGAAAAATTAACGTCAGATTTACGCCCATTTTTCATAGAGCGTAGTTACGTGGTCGAATATATTCAATATTAAGAGGCTTGGGTAGGGTTTGCGTCGACTAGTATTGAAATTTTCTTACATTAATACTCTAATATCTTTCCCATCGAGCTGAAGGTCCAATTCACTCGAATTTTTTGTCCCTTCTCCTTCTTCCATAGCAGGCCAACCCTATCGACGCTCCTCCCTCTCCAATGCGTGGTTATGAAATATCTGGCCAATTCCCACCGGTGATTTCACAGCACAGGTGCGAAGTCCTCATATAAATTGCCTAGGTATTTTTTTTTCTTTTTTGAGTTTTTTGTTTCATGTGATTTTTGGATTGTACATCTATACTGTTGAGAAAATTAGGGCGAAGAAAAATAGTAACGACACAAATCTAGAAGAACTCAGAGATTTAACGAGGTTCGGCAAAGATGCCTACGTCCTCGGGAGCAGAGCGGCGAGTTCCTTTCAATATTCAGAAAAGAGGTTACAGAATTTAGGGATTCCTCCTGGGGTTACTAACATGCCTATTTATAACCCCAGGAGTAAACCTATGCACAATATGTAATTACATCATTACCCCTGTACAAAACCGCGGGGCTTTGCCCCCGCACCCCAACCCACGTAACTTCCCAATTTAGACAGATTCTTCCGCTCCGCTCCGCTTCGATCCAGCGTCTGTCCCGATATGGTATATGAGCCATACTATAACAAATCTCCACCTTGGCGAATATCCATCTCCTTAGGAGAAAAATACCTGGGAGTTACACCTGCACCACTGTGGGTTGGGCCACCATGCTTCTCTAGCAACTGCAAACATTCAACAAGTCCAAGCAATGCAAGAACTTGTTGATAGTAACTGGCTTGGTCAACATATCAGTTGCATTCTCATCAGTATGAACCTTCTGCAACAGTATCTCCCTAGAAGCAATCAACTCTCTGATCTTGTGATACCTGACATCAATGTGCTTGGTTCTCGCATGGTACACCTGGTTCTTAGCCAGATAAATAGCACTCTGACTGTCACAATGCAACTGAACTCCACCTTGCTCAATGCCCAGTTCCTTTACTAGCCCAGCA
>NEWO01000035.1:112079-134289 GCA_003013225.1 Phalaenopsis aphrodite | reverse complement strand
GAAGAAAGCTTAAAATGATTTGCCAAAGGAGTGCTCACAGGCTTTGCATTGCTCATCTCAAACCTTTCTAGCACTTTCTCAACATAGCCTCGTTGAGATAGACATAATCGTCTTGAGCCTCTGTCTCAATTAATCTCCATTCCAAGAATCTTCTTCGTAGGACCCAAGTCTTTCATGTCAAATTCCTGGCTCAACAAAGCTTTCAAACCACGCACATCATTCATATTCTTTGCAGCAATCAGTATATCATCAACATACAGTAGCAGAAAAATAATAGAACAATCATCAAGGCTTTTCACATAAACACAGCAATCATACTCACATCGTCTGTACCAATCTGCATCATGTAGGAGTCAAACCGCTTGTACCATTGTCTTGGAGACTGTTTCAACCCATACAGTGATTTCTTTAACCTGCAAATCAGATGCTCCTGTCTAGGTTGAGTGAATCCTTCTAGCTGCTCCATGTAAATCTGCTCCTCCAAATCACCATGCAAGAAAGCAATTTTAACATCCATCTTCTCCAAATGCAAATCCCAAATAGCTACTAATGCAAGCACTGCCCTGATTGAAGTATGTCTGACCACAGGAGAAAAGATTTCATCATAATTAATCCCCTTCTGCTGTGAAAATCCCTTTGCAACCAGTCGAGCCTTGAACTTTTCCCCTTCTTTTTCTGATACTGGTGGTTTCCTTTTATAGATCCATTTGCACCCAATAGCCTTCTTTCCCTCTGGAAGCTGAACTAGCTCCCAAGTGCGATTTTTCTGTAAAGACTCCATCTCCTCAATCATTGCACTCATCCATATCTCTTTCTCCTGACTAGTGATAGCTCCTTAAAAAGTGGCTGGATCATCGCTATTGATGAGAAGTGCACATGAGACTAAGTCTTCATACCCCAATCTGCTAGGAGGCCTTACATTGGTGCGCCTCTATCTATCTCTGGCTAGATTGTAATTCTGCAGATCATCTGGAATAGAATCACCAGGTGTTGAATTTAAACTTTCATCTCTCTCAGAAGTTATTGGTTGTTGTTCTAAATCCATCTGCACTGCATCTGAACTGGAACTCTTCACTGACACCTTGTCTTGGATCTACTGTAACATAAACTGCTCATCAAAAACTACATCTCTACTGATCACCATCTTCTTTGCAATCGGATCCCAAAACTTGTATCCTTTCACACCTTTCTTGTAGCCCAGAAAGATGCACTTCTTGGATTTTGCATCAAGTTTGGATTTTTCATCTCCAGGTACATGCACATAAGCAGGACATCCAAAAATTCGTAAATGATCAAATTTAACTGGATTACATGTCCATACCTCTTCTGCGACCTTGCAACTCAATGATGCTCGAGGTGATCTATTGATGAGATAGCATGCCATATTCACAGCTTCTGCCCAGAAACTCTTAGGAAGCCCTGCATTCAGTCTCAAGCACCTTGCCCTTTCAGTTAAGGACCTATTCATCCTTTCAGCCACACCATTCTGCTGTGGTGTCTTCCGTACTGAAAAATGCCTCTGAATTCCATGCTCCTCATAGAACTTCTGAAACTGTGAATCTGTGTACTCTGTGTCATTATCAGACCTCAAATACTTGATCTTTCTACCAGTTTGGTTCTCCACCTCAGCTTTCCACAACTTGAATTTAGAGAAGACTTCAGATTTCTGCTTCAAGAAATACACCAAACTTTCCTGGATAAATCATCAATAAATGTAATGAAATACTGAGATCCTCCCAATGACAACTCCCTAGTAGGGCCCCATACATCAGAATGCACATAATCAAGAATTCCTTCAGTTTTGTGCTTTCCAGTCATAAAACTGACTCTAGTCTGCTTTCCAAGAATACAGAACTTACAAAGATCGAGCTTGCAGCTTTTAACCCCAGGCAGCAGATTTCTTCTATGCAATTCTGCCATCCCACACTCACTGAGATGACCCATACGCATATGCCATAGTTTTGTACTGTCATTATTTGATTCCACAGAATGAACTCCACCTACAACTGTACTTCTTAACAGTCTGTAGATATTACCGATAGACAACTTTCCTTTCATCACCGTCAGCGCACCCTTAACAATTCTGATGGTTTCCCTATCCTCATCAGCCTTAGGAATAAAACCATTTCTGTGTAGAGTGCCCAAGGAAATCAAATTTTTCTTCAGATCTGGAATATGTCTGACATCACATAATGTTCTAATTGTGCCATCATACATCTGAATTCTGACTTCTCCAATACCAACTATATTGCAGCATCTATCATCACCCAAATAGACTGAGCTAGAATTAGTTAACCTGTATGAATTAAACCACTTTCTATTAGGTGTTATGTGATAAGAACACCCTGAATCCAGAATCCATGCATCCGTAAATCGAGTTGATGAAACTGAGAGCACATTGCCATCACTGCAATTTGAATTTTCATTCTGCACCACATTCACATACTTTAATGAAATATCACCTTTCTCCCCAGTCTGCTTCTTCAACTTTGGACAATCTCTCTTCATATGACCTGACTCCTTGCACTTGTAGCAATGAATTTCCTTTTTGCCTCTAGACTTTGATCTGGAATTTCGCCTTCCAGATCCCTCCTTCTCTTTCTTCCTTCCACGATCCTGCTTACTCTTCACCTAAAAACTGTCACCGTGAGAGCTTTTCCCTGCATTCTGCTTCCGCTGGTTGTGAGCCAACAACGCTGCAGTAATCTCATCAACTTTGATAGTCTCTTTCCCATATGTCAGAGTAGTCACCAAGTGTTCATAGGAAGAGGACAACAAACACAATAAAATCATCGCTCGATCTTCATCCTCAATACTCACATCAAGCCGTGATAAATCAATGATTATTTGATTGAAGCCATTCACGTGCTGCGCCAGATCAGAACCTTCCTGCATCTTCAGCCCATACAACTTTTGCTTCAGATACAACTTGTTCGTCAGAGATTTTGCCATAAACTGAGTTTCCAATTTCTTCCAAACTTCTCATGGAGATTTCAGATTCATCACGTGATACATAACCTCGTCTGCTAGGCATAATCGTATCATCGCTGCCGCTCGCTGTTGCAATTCTTCCCAATCTTCATCCTCCATGGCATCTGGTTTCATCGCCCGCAAAGCTTTCAAGATTCCCCGTTGCGCCAACAGATCTTTCACCCTCGTTTACCACAATCCGAAGTTACCAGTTCTATCGAACTTAACCACCTCAAATTTTGCACCAAAAAATGCTATCTGAAAAATGATCCTGCAACAAAACCTTTTTCTGCAAAAAAATTTCTCTGCAAAAATCCTTGCTTAGAATTTTTTTTTAAATAAAGAAAAGAGAGAAAAAAATTGAAATAACCCTTAATTAAAATATTAACTTTAATTAACAAATTTCAAAAAAAAACTTCCCTTTTTTTTTCCTTCCTTTCCATGGGCTAAGGAAAAACCTACAGCAAGGAATATGAATCAAATAGGCTTAAATCCCTACATTATGCCTAACCTCATCATAAAACTCATGCCAACATTTTATATGCAAATCATGCAAAACCTTCATTAATCCACCATCAACATACATTAAGATATGTCATCTAATGAAACAAGTAGGTTAACATACATTAGCTTAGTGAAATAAACATATTATCATAAGGAAATTGCAACCAAGATAGGGGCTAGAGGATTCCTGGGAAACGCTTCATGATTATGCCCCACTTAACATTAATAAAGCTTTCGACATTTCTTATGACCTAGACATAAAAGAAGGAGGATTTATCCATAGTTGTCAACTACCATAAAATATCACAGGAAAAAAAAATTGAAATATTACTAGACCAGTGTCATAGGAGTACGAGCTTAACCTCTGAAAAGGCTCAAAATTTGTGTTGTTTCTAATTTCTACTTTAGGATTGTAGAACATTTGTCCCTAGCAATTATGAACCTTCAAACTAAAATTAGAAGGTAGTAAACTAAAACTTAGTCTATTAGGAAAGTTGACGAGTTCCGTGTGAGATCAATACACAACCTCTTATTCTGTATATAACTTAATTAATACGTATACTTGCATAGTTGACTAATCTTTTTGCAGCAATTTCGACATCACTTAGATAAAAATAAAATCATAATACAATTTGGAAGACAGTTTATAAATTCAAGAAGACCGTCCATTACCTATCGATCAAGTATAAATCTAATAAAGAAGCAAGAAAAAATCCATTTGGATAGTATTATTCAATTTTATGCATACCAATTATAATAATATCTAATTAAGACTACAATTTACTACTAGGTTTAAGAAGAAAGTTCAAGAAACTTTAAGTATGAAATTAGATTTTAGCATTATATATCATCCCCAAATAATTAGTAGGTCATAATGTACTATTTAAACATTAGAAAACTTATTGTGAACTTGTAAACTTAATTTTAGAGATAGCTAGGATGATTATATTTCACTTGTAGAGTTTGTCGATAATAAGAATTTCAAAGTTAGAATTGAAATGCCATCATACAAGGATATTTATAATAAAAAAAGTGAATCTTCTTGGAGTTAATTAAAAGTAAGAGAAGGGAAATTTTTAGGAACTTAGATCAAGCTATAGTGCATAATCACCAAATTCAAGAATGACATTATTCATTTTAAGAGCATCAAAGAATACAACTTAAATCATAAGCACATAAAGATTAAATTTAATGTTAGAGATCATGTCTGTCTCAAGATCATACTTACACATGGAGTTTTATGACTCAACAATAGTGGAAGCTTCAAACCTATCTCATTGGATATTTTGAGGCAATTTAGAGATGTCATAAAGATTATTAAAAGTAGACTCTTCCTCCAAAACTTGGAGCACACAATGGCTTCCATATTTTTTTAAGACGGTACTACGTGAATGATGATTTTCATAGTATTTAATTCAATCCATTGTTAATTTAATAAGGTCTCTGTGTACAAAAGTGTATTTAAGATATTGAGATTTCAATTCAATTTATCACTATACTTTAAAGAATTAGTCAGAATGAGAAGCATGTTAAGAAAATAAAAAAACGACGAACTTGAAGTGATAATAGTTACTTCAGAAGTAAGGTTTGGGCTTGAGTACAATAAATTTTTAATGAGTGTCTTATATAATGTCAAATAGGCTTAAATACACTAAATTATGCCCAACACTATCATAAGAGCCATGCCAACATTTTATATGCAAATAATGCAAACTCTCCAATTGTCCACCATCAACACACATTAAGATCCTGCGCTCCTAACCATCTTAACTCATAGTTAAAAGAACCATTGTATTAGAACATAATACACATTTCCCTTAGACCCTCTCTTCCACACATTCACCTATAGAGAGTGAATCCCCTTTTATTTAGATAATCATGAAGTTTTTTTCAATTGAATCCTCTCCTTCCTCTTATCATCCCTTGCCATAGCTTCCTTTCCTTATTGTAAATATGACTTGGCTATTTCATCTTTTCCACCAAAGTAAAAGGAATTCTATTTTTATTTTTTAAAATTTTTAATTGATCATTTAAATGTTAGTTGTTATGTAGGTTAGGATAAATTTTAGCTAAATACTTGAGATTGTCTTTGTATTTTAATATAATAAATTCAAAAGGATTATAAATTATTATAATAATAGGTTTAATTTTTTAAAAAATAGCTAATATATTTTAAGCATTATTTAGATATATAAAATTATATTAAATTTAATGGTCATATTTTTTGGCTTTATTTTTGCGTTGAAGATATTTAACCTAAGTTGATCATAGTGTAACTTAGGTTAACTAGGCTTGACTAATGACTTCTAATGCATTTATTTAAGCCTTAAAATAATTAATTTTGGATGGATTAGGCCATTTGTTATTACAAAATTTGTTACTTAATATGGTTTTAAATTTTAATATAGGGTTTATTTTAGTAGTCTTAATTAGAAATAAGTAATTAGCTGACAAGTTAGGATCCCCGAAGAGCATAGTCCCGTGTAATGAAATTTGAGATAAGTAAGTTTTCTTTATTAATATTTTTATATACACTTCTTTGTTAAGTTTGTTACTCTCAATATTTGTAGAAATTTTTTTAGACATTTAACAATACTTCTCACAGTCAGCTATTGCTATACATGCCTAATAGATTTTGTTGCATGTTTATAACTGAACAATATTGCGAACTACATAATTTTTAGTTGAATAATTTCGTTTTCAATTTTTGTCTATTAATTATTATTTTTATTTCTTTAATAAAATCTTGATATAATTTGATGGACAGCATACATCCACGATCACATTTTTTTATTGTAAAACATACCACAAATTTTATGTCAGCAGTTTGATATTGTGATATATCACGTATAAATGAATGATTAAAAAATCAAAAAAATATTACATCAGTGCTACACACGTAGAAATAACATGCGTAGCCAATGAAATCACGCCACAACATCCCGCGCAACAGGGAGAAAAAAGGGGCGCAGTAACACGAGAATATCCTCCCCCGTGTTATTCATGTGTTATTGTGTGTTATTCATGTGTTATTATAACACCAGGAATATTCCTAGGACACAATAACACATGAATAACACCGGGGGGGGAGGGGGGGGGATATTTCCCGTGTTACTGCTTCGTTTTTTTCCTCTGTCGTGCGGGGTGTCGTGACGTGATTTCATTGGCTACGCATGTTACTCTACGTGCATAGTACTGATGTAATATTTTTTCTTAAAAAAGGTGAAGCATGTACTAGGAATTTCTCACAAATGTCCAAATGTGCCTTTCTCGTACAATAGAAGCCTAAAAAATAAATCAAAACGTAGAAAAAAACTCTCAAGTGGAAATAGAGAAAAAAGCAATGTAGGCATGTTCCGATTTGTAGATGGACTGGTAGAGAAAGGTTTGGGCCGCCTAGAAGATCAACGAAAAAAAAATAGTTAAGGAAAGAGGAACAATAGAGAATAAATTGCTTGTCCGCTGAGAGCAATAAACTTCCACTTGTGTATCATCCATGTAGATGCACTTCTCTCCAACAAACACTCCCCCAATACCATTTTCCTATGCAATGGAAATCCATAGAAAGTGAATTTTTTTGCCGTGTTTTGTTTGCTACGAGTAAAAGAAAATGAAGGCACTAGGAAATCCAGAGCTAGCGAATGATTTAGAATTCATTTCATTTCCTCCCATCCAAACAAAGTTTTGGAAGAAGAAGAGTAGTGTGACTGATGAACACTAGACACCTCCAACACTTCGCTTCAACAACACAAGTATCCTGCTCTGCAGCCCTAACTGCATTGCCGAGCAAGACTCCCGAGTCCCCACTATTTTTTTCAACCATTTCACAATTTCTATCCTTTTTGTAATTCTGGTTCATCAGTGTTGGCTTATGGGTTATCATCCCCTCATATCAGTAACACAAAAACATGACTACTTGTTTGAATTGTAAAATAATGGTTGAATCAAGAAATTTGGTTTGTCAAATATGGCCTCCCTGAATCTTACGAGGGATGTACGCATCTGCAAGAATTGATAATGAATAAGCTGCCAATGCTTCTATCTCAAACTTCACCCCTTTATGCAGCATCATCTCTAGTTCCAACCTGACAATGTATAAGAACCCACTTTATCACCCAAAGTACGCACGCCTTGCAGCAACAAGGTGTTATATCATACAATAGTAAGAAGCATGCATTGAAATTTGAGTTTGCAAACTTTCCAAGGAACCTTGAAATGCTCATATTTCATTGAAAAAGAACAGAAAAAAAAAGAAATTATGGAATGATGACATAGACAGCACTAGCATAAATGGAGCTAGAATTGCAAAAATTTGTAGCACTAACCTCCACTGTGGAGCCTCCTGATGCAGATAACATCTTGACAACATTGCTTCAACTTTCTTCTTATCTAAACAAATGAACCTTAGTAGCATAAGAACAACGGATAATACAGCATTCTCTCAGTGCTCTGACGGCATAGCATTAGCATTTTACCTTCAGTAGTCAAGGTCAGGAGGCAACGTTCTGGAAGTTGGTACCTTTCAAGGTCAGAAAAAAATACTCCTAGCCAGCGTATCTCTGAGACACGCAGCAGCTTTGCATCGTACGACATTTGCTATTAAAGTATGAACAATATAGTGGTGTATTGTTCTCATTATTTTCCTTGTTACTATGTCATAATACATTATAAACAAGAGAAATTAGACACCACAAACATGCGGGTTTTTGGGCATAAAATGAGTCTGAGCAGTACTTCTTAAACAACAATTGATATACACCATGGTCCATGGATCGCTGCAGGCGCAAATGAGTAAAGAGAAGAATATTACCGTTGAACCGAATCTGTAAATTGTCAAGATATCAAAACCATAAGGATCAAAATCCACTAAGCAGTATGCTGGCAAATGCAGTTCTTTGACAAGTAATCGCAAGAATCTGACAGAAAGTTAATGTTGTTTAATTGGTCAACAAAGAAAACATAAATCAAACAGTTGATTTTCACCAACCAAAACGAAATGGAGATGCCAGATGATACCTTCTAGTAGGAACGTCTGGATAGCCTCGCCCCTGCATAATATTGCTTTGAGGCATTATTGCAGATAAAATAGAAATATAGAAGTCGGCACAGATTGTCAAAATAAACGCATGCTTACTGTGATGACTATGCAATGATGTCTTTCACAAAATTTGTCATTTGCCAGGCGCTGAAAAACTGTTGTAAGAACAAAGAGAAATAATTAAGTGATGGTCATATTTTTTCCCTTTTTTTTTCTTTTTTTCTTTTTTATTTTTTATATTTGATGGATTCTAGCCTTACCTGATTCTTTCTCCACAACAAGAATGTATTGAGCAACACTCACAATATCTGTAGTATCAATAACGTCAACTTTATGAGACAAGGTATCTATAAAGCTCAAGTAACACAACTTGAATTAATAAACATGCATTAACATGATAAGGCTAATATACAATAAGTTGCAATCAATAATCTATTTTCAAAAAAGATATTTGATACTTCATAGGCCTTTTTATACCATAGTTTAACATTTTATAGAATTATATTTCCATCATTCATCTGAAAAATGTAAGAGAAAACTTGGGAAAAAGCCCACCAAAAGACAATAACTTAATAGGGTTTCCTCAAGAAGCGTGTTTAAAACACCAACCTATGATAATATGCCTCCACTCAAAAGGGTGAGTTATTGTGTTATAGAACGATGCTTCCATTATGCACCCAGCAAACGTTATAGCAGCTAGGAAAGAGCACATTAATGAGCAGCTACATTAATCCTTTTTCTCCTTTGTGTCATATTGAGTATGATATTTTCATTTAATTCTAATAAATTATGATCATTTTTATTAAAACATGTCCATGTCTTTTTAGGTCTATCTCTAACTTTCTTAACATAAGTCAAATCTAAAACATCTACTCTCCTAACTGAGTAACTGGATCATTTGAAGGTAGACGTTTAATGTGACCAAATCATCTAAGGCGACTCTCCCTAATCTTGTCTACCACTGGATCTACTCCAACCCTTTTACGGATATATTTGTTTCACATTTCATCTCTAAGTGTAAAGTCACTCATCCAACTGAGCATTCTCATGTCATCAACACTTAACTTATTTATGCTTTCCTTTTACAAGCCAAAATTTTGCACCATGAAGTATTGTAGGTCTCACTATCATCTTATAAAATTTACCTTATAGTTTAAGGGGTTCTTTTCTATCATACAATAATCTTGATGCATTCCTCCACCTAAACGATCCAACTAAAATTTTATTTTAATAACATCCCCATCTATATGACCACTACTTTAAACGATAGACCCAATATATCTAAAACGATCACTCCTTTTAATGACTTGATCGACCATTACTACAACTCCGCTGTTAGATCTACTACTACTATAATTACATTTCATATATCCAATTTTAGATCTAGTCAAACGAAAGCTTTTACTCTAAAGTTGAACTCCATAATTCAAGTTTTTCCAAAACTCTCTATAGTCTTATCCACAAGAAAGATATCATTAGCGAAAATCATACACTAAGGTACATCATCTTGTAAATGTCATTCATAGCTATAACAAAAAGATATAGGATTAAAGTCGATCCCTGATGTAATCCAACATAAACAAGAAAATACTGTCAATCCTCCTTGTGTTCGAACACAAGTAGCAGCTCTACTATACATATCTTTAATGATTTGAATATATGCAATATCAATAATTTTTTTTTTCTAGAACTCTCCAAAGTACTTTTCTAGGAACCTTATCATATATTTTTTTTCTAAATCAGTAAAATCAAATGTAGATCCTCCTTACTCTCTATGTACTTCTTGATCAAACATCTCAATAAATGTATAGCTTTCATAATAGACTTGCCCGACATGAATCTAAACTGATTTTGAGAATTTTTTGTACAACTTTATAACATATGTCCAATTACTCTCTTCCATGAATTTAATGTATGACACATTAAGTTAATTCCTCTATGATTTGCACACAATTGTACATCATTTATTATTAAAAATATAAACCAATAAACTCTTTCTCCACTCATTGAGTATCTTTTTATTTTTTAAAATTATGCTAAAAAGTTTAATAACCAAAAACTTTTCAAATCTTCTAAATATTTAAAAACTTCTATTGGAATACCATTAGGTCCTACTATTATTTCATACTTCATTTTCTTTAAAGCCTCAACTTCCATTTTACTGAAGCGACGATAGAACTAAAAATTTTTATTATTATTTACAATATTAAGATCCCAAAATTCAATCATATTTCACAATCTTCATTGAGAAATTTATCAAGATATATTGCCCACATATATTGAATATTCTCTTCTAAAAAAAACACTTTTTGGTTTTAATCCTTAATGCACTTTTCTCGAACTAAATCTTTACATTTCTTATCTCTTTGTTTGACTAATTTATACATAAAAATTTCACTCTTTTTTGTATTTAATTTATTATGAAGATCATTAAAAAAATTTTTTAACATAAAAAATTATTCTCTCAGACTCTCTATAAACGACTTTATATTTCTCTTCATTCTTCATGCAATTACATCTAAAGCAATTTTTATCATAAAATTTCTTATTTTTTATATTTTCCTGTACATTATTATTTAACCACAAACAATTGTATTCATAAATGTTTCCGTTCAAATTCTTCAACTATATATTTTGCAATTTGCTTAATAGTACACCTTATTTTATCCCATATAATATTAGCTTCTTAAGATTTTGAAGTTTACTCATAAAATTTTAAGTGTCCCCATCTAATACTATAACAATATTTTATTATATTTTTCAACTTTCGACACTTCATTTTAAAATTCAAAACTAATGCACGATATTGAATTTTTAGCCTTTCACTTGAAATAACCATACAATCTTTATAACCTCGACAATTTATTTTTCTCGTAAGAAAATAATTAATTTATGTTTTATTAGATACATTCTTATAAATAATAATATGTTCATCTTTCTTTTAAAAAATAGAATGTTAGCAATAAGAAATTCACAAGCTAAAACAAAAGCAAATATGGCTCTAACCTCTTCATTAGTCACTCCAAAACAATAGCCACCATGAATACTTATAAAATCTTCTACCACTCCACCAACAAGTCTATTTAAATCTCCAACAAAAATTCTTTCTTGAAAAGGTATATCTTTTGTATTAATTCTTTTAGATAATTCTAAAATTTTTATTTTAAGCATATATTCAAACCTAGTTCAAAATCATAAACACTTATAACATTAAGAATCTTAATATCAACAACAATCTTTAGAGCTATACTTTTATCTCCAATTCTAATAAATTTTACAGCATTATCTTTCAAGCCCTTATCTATAATTACATTTACATAATTTCTAGGATGACTTCTATCTGAATAAAAAAAAAATTAAAGTCTAAGCTATTAATTTTTTTAGTTTTTTCTTCAATGAATTTAATTTATTGAATGCATAAATATTGTTTAATTTAATTTATTGAATGCATAAAGTCTAAGCTATTATCTTTCAATGACAATTGCATCTATGGTCGAGTAATATGTGTTTTCTAAAATACTTAAAAATATTCAAAAGTTATTTTTGAATGTTATAAAGACAATTTCATTTATTTATTTAAAAATAAAACAATTAAAAAAAAAATACAAAATTTCTAAAATAAAATAAAAAATAAATGATCTCAGTTAGTCCACAATATTCAAAAGTCCCCTCAAAAGAAGACTCACAATTCGTTTATGCATTAAGCTTTAACACTAGGCAACCGCTAAGAAAGCTATCAAGAACTTCAAAAGTTCAAATTAGAAGTGTCTTTAGGCTGTGCTTGGAAGCAGGGATAATGGTTGAAAGGAAAAAAAAAAAAAAAACAGAAGCGATTAAAAAGGTAAAATCAAGGGTTGGATTTCATTGCAATTTCTCCACCTTCAGACAAAACAAATAAAGTCTGTTTAACTCACAGAGTCATATAAAAAAGATAATGATCCTTCAAAAAATTGTTGTCGTCAAATCTACAGACCAATAATGTGACGCTACTGAGAACCTCATTCTGATGAGATAATTTCTAAAAATAGCATTCAGAACTGCAAATTTGAAAACAGAAAAATTTTCCAATCTAGTCACCTAGCAGATTCCAGATAATGATCCAGGAAAAATGGTTCTAATCTATCTACCTCATCAAAAAATCATAAAAATTAACATAGAGAGCGCAACATGGCTATTAGAGAGCTCATGTCGTGTAGAAAAATTCTGAATTTTCTATTCATAGATATTTTAGTTTTTTACGCCTCTTAAATTTCATGACTTTTTAGAGTTGCTCAAGTTAATGTCATTAGGTTATTAAGCAGTTTGTTAGTAGTCTGGCAATAATTTATCAGCAAGTTTATCACTAATTTATTATTTCTTCCATCTGTAAGTATGAAAACTATCAATTAAGATATTCTTATTGTGGGTGTGGAGTGTTGACCTTTCATACTGCTCTAAAAGTCAGATCGAGCGAATATAATGACAATAGCATATGATGGATACAGTGTTAGGTGAATCTAATCGGGATTGGCTAGAGCACAATCAAATTGCCCAACATCGCAAATTTACAAAACAAGTGATGCTAATGAATTTGAAGAGTCAAAATTTCCCAAAGAGCTCTTCCATAGGCGATTCGGCCAAGCATGATGAAAATGGTGGACTACGAATATGATATCAGGTGTATGGAGTTTAAAATATCTTGATCCTCGCAGAAATAGATTAAATATCCCTCATTTACAAAGCAGCCAACACTAATGCATCCAAAACATTCAAATTTCTTAGAAAAGACACCTACGTTGCTTGGATCCTCGCATAAATGCAACATAGGTTTTATTAGATTATTGTAGGACATTTCTATTTGTTTATGGTTTTTCATGATACTTTAGATATTTATGCTTCTAAGAACATGCCACTTCACTTAAGAGACTTTCATTCCTCATTATGTTTTGTATTTACTTCTGTAATGTTATTTTCTTATAGCGGTTTTGTTCGTAACCTTATATGATTGTAGCTAATTCATTGATGCCTATGTGTAAGCTACTTCGATACCGCAATACATGGATACAACTAAAGAAAGGCGTGGAAGGAGAGTTGCAGCTGCAGTATGCTTGATGTACGTACACTATAACTAGCATGACATAATCATATGTTGGTGGCAAATGAGTTGGGGAGTTGCTTGCAAGCCACCCAACGGGATTTATCAATATGTTATGCATGACACGAGCGATATTCATTGATTTGCTGAAGAAACTACACAAAAATTATGAATTTCACGGCTCATCCAGAACAACCTCAGAAAAGGTGTTAGCAATAACACTCTACATATTAATGCATAATGAATTAATGCGAGAAGCCATGAAGCGATTTCAACACTCTTCTGAAACGATTTATAAATATTTCTCAATAGAGTTGAATGCACTTGTTAGTTTTTCTTCACAAGTTATAAAACCAACAGATCCTATATTCGAACAGACCCCAACAAAGATTTGGTACAATGCGTATATGTCGTACTTTAAAGAAATTTCTCTTATTTATTATATTCAATTTTCATATAAATATTGTAATTACGTAACCTTTTGTTATATTTCTAGAATTATATCAGAACAATCAATGGAACACATGTTGATGCGCGTGTTCTAAATAATGAGAAGAACACATTTATTAGCTGTTATGGGTCCCCGACGCAGAATGTTATGGCGGTATGTGACTTCAACATGTGCTTCACTTTTATTATGATCGGTTGGGAGGACAGCACACATAACAACCGAATGTTTAAATATACAACACGAAAAAAAAATACAAATTCCTACATCCACCCACAAGTTCTCTTGAGAATAAACAACTCTCCTAATTCTTTTTTCCTTCAACATTATTCATTCAATTCACATCAGGTAAATACTATTTGATCGATGTTGGGTATTCGTTGCAACGAATGTATCTCAAGCTCTATCCTGACACGAGATACCACATATCTGATTTTAAGTGAGCCAACAATGTCGCACGGGCAAGAAAGAAATATTCAACAAAAGATATTCCTCCTTATGCGGTGACATTGAGAAGACTTTTGGTGTTTGGTTATATTTCGCGACATGTCATCTTACCCGTTTCTCAAACAGATGTAGATTGTAATTACTACGATGACTCTGCGCAATTATATTCGGTAGCATTCTTCCTAAAACAACATCGACTATCATTGGGCGGACGAGGATCAAGAACATGTCTCTGCCAAGACATATAAGTACCGTCTTGGACAGTCTTTGACACAGGCTGAAAATGATATTCTCGAGGCCTTCACTAAAAACGAGGAAGGTGAAAGTGAGATGACAAAGTTGGGGGAATGAATTACGAATGCGATGGTTGCAGAATGATTAGAGGGAATGTTAGTTTTTATCATATTATTAATTGTAGTAGTTGTTGAAGACATCCACTGTTTCTTATATCAATATTTTATACAGCTCATATTTATTTCGATTCCTTATACATTTGATACTTAATGTTTTTATTTTTTTACGCAAATTGTATGTGTTTTTTTTCTTTTGCATTTCTTTTTTTTCTTTTGGTGGATTTTAGAGATATATGATGAGACGTTTGATCTTATGGGTTGTTCTGGATGGTCTGTATATTGTTATTGGATCATGTCAAATGTGAAATCCTTATGAAAACAACCAAGTTCCACTTTTTTTTTCGGTGCTACAATTTTTTAGGTTCTTCTAGATGTCTTTTTAATTATGATATGCATATGTGATACACACAAACTTGATATTATATGGGTTAAAGAAAACCAAAATTTTTTTTTATAAGGTCAAAGAATCATTATTGGTTTATATGTCGTCATATATGTTGTCTTCATAATTATTGATTAAATAATATTTTTTTTATTTTCGTAGTTATGTTACTTACTGTTAAGTGAGGTGTTTATCTTTATTTTATAATGTGTCGCACTAGATATTTGATTTTAAAGTATAGAATGTGCTGATATGAACCATTATGTTGCAAACAATATTATTATACAGGGGCAGAATATTCATTTGTCCAGAAACAGCTGCAACACTGTTGTTTTCAAACTGCAAAAAACAAACAGACAACGAGTTTATGCTTAGCAGCTTCTGCACAACAACTTCCTGTCGCAGCTGCTGCGCAACAACTTATTATTAAGCTGCAACTGCCCCAAAGACCATATCACGAAGGTTTTGAACTTTTGAACTTGATCCTCTACCATTAAGGTTGAATTGATAAGGACCATATCGCGAAGGATTTTCAAATAAATTTAAATCATATGAAAAATCACAAACCCGGTCCTGTGGCGGCAAGTGTGCAAAGAAAAAAAATTTCAAACAACAAAATTCAAAATTTCAAAAAGCTTGATGATTGCAATGTTAAACAAAAATTTCAACAACAGAAGATTTTATCATCAAAATGCCCCATGTTCTATCCAAATCTTTTAGAGACCTAAATTCACAGACATACAAAAGATTAAGAAAATTATAAAATTTAAAATTCACAAGTGAAATTTATTGTCGAAACATTAAAAAAAAAATTCATTGACTTCTCACAACAGTTGTCAAGTGAGACATTTAATATTAACCTAAGCTACCAAAAAATTAGTATCATATCAAACATAACTCTATATTTACTCGTATAAGAACTCAAGAGAATAAAAATGATGACATCTAATTGTGTGATTTTGCCACTAAATTGCATCACAAAAAGAATTGTTATGATTGGTGATCTATAACCAACAATTTTTTAATGAAATGACACCACTATATTATGCTTATGGACAAAACTTGAATATTCCCCAATAACTTAACTCCCTTAAGTTGTGAATCATAGGGTGTGTTTGATAGAGTACAAGGCACTCTGTTAGTTAAATTTGACTAAAAAGTATTCTCTTAGACAAACATCCACCATAAGCCTATAAGATCATCGGATGACGAAATCCACGAGTACTTATATGGATCCATTGCTAGGTTGGGTCAACTAACTCATCTAACTAAATAGGCCATGGTCCATAATAGCCCACGATGACCAATCGATGGAAGCTTGATCGAGTTCATTATCATTCACCCAACCACCAACTCTAAACTATTGGTGGTAAATTTCTTTTTGTTAAACTAAAATTTGTTGTGACTAAGAGTAATCAACACAAGCTGCCCAGCCTTATTGTAAAATTTTCTCTCAACATCGGGAGGGATATTTAACCATAGGGGCTTACATAGGAAACTTGGGACCATAACTTAGTGCCCATTTTGGGCAGCTTATAGGGTGAGGCGGAGTTTTGAAAACACCACCGTCCTGTTTGAATATCACGTCGGTTGAACGATTTGGTGTCGCGGTGTTCGGATATCACGATTTCCTTAATACCTTCGCAAGTCGGAGGAACCCCGCGTCCCGCGTATGATTTTTGCAAGAATTCCTTTGTTGCCCTTCCGAGATCTCCCTCGCCCTCGCTCTTTCGAGAAGAATCAACCCTTTGCTCCTTCACATTGACAGAGATCGGCGCACATAAGGTATTATCTTCAGCTGATTATGCCTTCCCAATCGTAGGAAACTTCTCTCGCACTCGCCTCCTCCTTCTTTCTCTTCTCCTTCTCTTTCTGCTAGGGCATGAGGGTTCAATGCTTCAGTAGGAATCATTGCCTTCTTGCCCTAGACACATGAGAATTCCTTCCGCTTCTTTCTTCATCTCTATTGCAAATTTATGCTTCGGAATGTTGGATTTTCAAATATGATGCAGTTATTTGAAAGAGCATAAGCTTTCCCATGGCTTTCTTACATACTTATGACCTTGTTCTGATGCCTCAGAATTTTTTGAGTTACAATATTGAAACGTTGACATGCTGCAAATCAAATTTGTGCATGTAATGAGGGGGAATGTTGGAATGTTTGGGAATTTTGGTTCTATCTTTGCTTGCACATTAGTGGAATGCTGTCTCATTTCTATGTTTCGGTATAATGGGGCATTCTACATTCATACAGTGGAAATGACATTTTACATACATACAGTGATATTGGTTGTGGCAAATTTCTATCGAAATACAAACGACTTTCCAATGCATTTGAATTATCTTTCCAATGGATACGAATGTAGGTTTGTACATAGGAATTCTGTGGTATTTGGGTTATGAAGGTGGCCCTTGTTTCTTATACATTCATGTGCCGACTCGAGAGCTCATGGTGGAATGCCTGTTAAGATCAATTGCAGTACACGATTTCATTATTGTACTTGACATTTGTTTTATCTATTATTTTCCATAAACAGTTATGTTGCAAACAGCTTAACCGAACAACAGCAGAATGATCATTTTCAACAACTCCTAGTAAACTGTTCTGAATAAACTGTCTCAAAATGCAAGTTAGTTTATTCTGATAATCTGCAGATTATCAGAATATCAGAATAATCTGCTTATCATCAGATTATAAATAGTCAACAGTTGCCCCAAACAGACCCTTAAAATCCTTATAAAATAGAGCAAAATTTTTCGGTAATGTCTAGCCAAAAAAACAATGTCTTCTAAAAATTTGAACCATAAATATATAAAGACTCTCCTAAAACTCTCTTCGGAGAGTTGAGAGAAAATTATTGGAGTCCAAACTATATCAAGCTCACCGTACAACATCAAATCAATCACAAAAGCACGCAATCATACAATTTTGGAACAATCTATCTTTTGCACACAAGAAGCGAATATGTTCAAATTATTCGAGGCATCCTACAGAAATAAATCCCAAATGAATCGGTGGTGAAAGACTTGGAAAATGGTTAATGGCATGAAAAAGAATGACATTTTCAATCAGAAACAAGAACATCACATTTCCTTGTGTTTACTAGTTAATACCATCATTCTATTGTAAATCTGACCTAAGAAAACTGCATTGATGAAAATTAAATTAATGTGTGTTCTGGGGCGGGGTGTTTGGTGTGGTCTTGTGCCAGTGGTATTATCATGCATTAATTTGTTCTAGCAGAGACGATTGAAAATATTAACATGTGCATAAACAAAACAAACACCATGCTATTCAATTCCCTTGGCCATTTCATCCAAGTACCTTCAACTTCTTCAACGCAAACAGGAATCATATAAGCCTGCAAATAACCCATTTCAGCGATCAATCCAATAGGAGTTTGAAATAATCTCAAATAAGACTCTAAGGTCAAATTAAAAATTAATAAAGAAGTTTCAAATTTCAGGAGGACAAGCACAAAAAATCTTACAGTGCTGGGACTTTCTATGCAAGAAATAATTCTGCCAGCATCCAAAAATCTTAACCAACCCATGACCAGACTAAAAAAAAAAGAATCAGAGGAGACGAGCTCGGCAAAATTCATGCAATGAAACATATAAGTTCAAATTGTATAAATTATGTAGAATATTTTTATTGATATGAAATGTGGAATATATAACCCTTACATGAATTCTAGAATATGAAAGAAAATAGAAAAGAAATACACGAAAAGAAAGATATTACACCTAAATCTCCAATTAATCAATTCATGTTAATTATTTGGAGATAAAGTTAACAACATAAAATATGAAAGCCTAAAATATGAAAGAAAATAAATCCAATCCAAATAATAAATCTAAAATAGTAAAGGAAATAAAGTTATATTAGGAAATAAATCTTATCCTCCTAACTTCTAACAAAAATAAATTATTTCCTAATATAACTTCTAATATTGCCACTCAAGTTGCAATATGGTTAAAAACAATGTTCAACTTGTATTTGAAAACATCAAACAATGGGCGAGGGAAATACCATGAAGTAGAACTTGAAGCCTTCACCCCGAATTGCAGTTATCTTTGACTGCAGTTCCTCTAGTATCTGTAGGTAGGCAGAAGACTCCTACAGATAATGTTGCAGGAGAGTTTGCTGGGAAGTAGATAACCTACAGAAAAATTGACTTCCAGTTGATTGTGATTGACTTTAAGTGCAATTCTTGCAATGTCTATAGGTAGACAAAACACTTCTATAAGTAATGTTGCAAGGGAGTTAGAAGGGAAGTAGACAACCTCAGAAAAATTTGACTTCTAGTTGATCACGGTTGTGTTTGGCTGCAGCTCCTACAGTGTTTTTAGGTAGGCGGAATGCTCCTACAAATAATTCTACATGTGAGTTTGCAGGGAAGTAGACATTCTCCAAAAAAAGCTACAAGGTAAGACCTTCAGAAAAAAAAGAAAAAAGGAAAAAGACCTAGAGGAGGGCCTGCTGCATAAAAAAGGCTTCGAAAAAAAGCTAGCTACAGAAAAAATTCTGGAGGGCTTACTGCAAAAAAAAGGCACTAGAGGAAGGTCTGCTGCAGGAAAAGTTCTCAATGAGGGTCTAATGTAGGAAAAAGCTTCGGAGGAGAGCCTACTGCAGAGAAAAACTCAAAAGGAGAGTTTGTTGTAGTGAAAAGCTCCACAGGAGAGCCTACTACAGAAAAGGCTCAAGAGGAGGGCCTGTTGCAAGAAAAATCCCAACTTAGCAGAATTCTAACCCTAAGCATGCATTGGGCTTATGACTAGGTACGAAAGGAGAAAGAATTTCTAAGGCTACTGGTTGGGATGTCCTTGTTGCGATTCTTTTGAAGTCCAACAACAAGTACGTAACGGGCAGAGCCATGTCCATTTGCTCCACAATCTTTCTGATTTGTGGCTTAAACCCCATGTCAACCATTCTATCAACTTCATCTAATGCTAAATACTTGATCATTGATAATGACACTAACCCTTTCAAGTGGATCAACCAATCTGCCTCGAGTGACAACAAGTACATCAACACCCCTCTTGAAGTGTCGCAACCGATTATTAATTGAGGTTCCACCATAAGCAACAACCACCTTAATGCCAGTTTGATAAGCCAACTTCCTAACCTCCTCATGTATCTGAACAGAAGGTTCGTGGGTTGGCGATAAAATCAAAGAAAATGGGAAAACAATTCGAGCCCTTTTAGTTCTATATGCAGGCGTGCTCCTCATGATCCTACTTATAATGGGAAAGCAAAATACTGTATTCTTTCCCGACTCTGTCTGTGCATAGGCCATCTGATCTCTTCCTGCTAAAAGAAATTGGAATTGCATGTCGTTGCACTAGTCAGATTACATGCATCGCCTAATGTTCTCATTTAAAGTCGATCCAAGATCAATCTCAGAAAAGGTATTGGCGGTAGGCGACACATTATTACCGCTAGTCTCAACCGAAATTTCTTCGTAAGCATCAAAATTTATCTCAATTTTATGTTGTTCATTGAAAGCCGCTTCGGTTTTATCATCCTCATTTCCAAAAGGATTGACTTTACGATCCCCACCTCGGTCCCAACCACTGGTCTGGGAACTCCACCCACCACTACCACATAACAGATGCTTGTCACCATAGCTGGAGCGGCAGACATCATGGCCACCCCCACCGCTTACACATTGATTAACACCAGAAGGTACGGGGTACCCTGAAGGCCTACAAGCAGTAGAGCCACCGCCGGGCTGCGAAAGAGCGTGGGGATTTGAAGCAGGAGGACGATTACAGAGATGAGAGACGAAAGAATTAGCTCACAATGAGAAGCCACCGCAGTACCAGTGTTGGGGGAGGTGGTGTCGTTGTTTCCAGATACCGCGCCCGCCAAGATCTCAGCGTTCGCGATGGAATCAACCCATGATGATTGCATGAATGAAGGAAGATGTGCGGACTTCAAAACTACTGCCTAATGCAACATGAAGAGCCAGAAATAGATTGAGGAAACAATTCCAATATGAAGTCTAATGAATCACTTTTTAGAAACAGAAGAGAGAAGAACAGAACCGCCCAGAAACCCTTCAATTGATTGAATGGAGAGAGAGGTTCCGATGATAGATCTCCACTGCCAGAGACTCTAGGATTTGTTTCACGACTCTGATGCTATGTTAAAATTCAGAATAATGTGAAAAATTTTTATTGATATGAAAGAAGTTATGAATAACCCTTACATGAATCCTAGAATAAGAAAGACAATAAGAAAGAAACAACAGGAAAAAAAAGTTATAACACCTAATATCTCCCATTAATCAATTTATATTTATTATTTGGAGATAAAAGAAACAACATAAAATAAGAAAGCCAAAAACATAAAAAGGAATAAATCTATTCCAAGAAAATAAATCTAAAGTAGGAAATGAAATAAAGTTATATTAAGAAATAAATCTAATCCTCAGAACTACTAACATGAATAAATTATTTCCAAATATAATTTTTAACATATATGTGAATATATATATATATATATATATATATATATATATATATATATATATATATATATATATATATATATATATATAATGAAAGAGCAACTTGTGGCTCCCTACACGTTAATATATAAAAATAATTACAAAATGAGGGAGGGAAAGAGGATCCCCAACTAAAACAAACTGTCATAGAGGTTCCTTTTTTCCACAATACAACTCCACGCAAAAAAAATAACGAAAAGTAAAAAGGTACATCATACCCAAAGTACAAATAACCAAAATAAAAATGTGAAAAACAAAAGCAATAAACGAAGTTCACAGTAGAACAAACAAAAAGTCCTTAACTAGTTAAACATAAACAGTGGGTGATTTATGAAGACGAAAGAAACTTCTCCAGCATATCTGATCCTACATCCAGAAAAGGCTTGAAAGTTGTCCCAAAAATATCTTTTCCAAAAGTGGAGCAGTAGTAATCATCCAGATAAAACAAAGATCGAACGACGACAGTCAGGTGCAGGGAT
>NEWO01000035.1:50771-112071 GCA_003013225.1 Phalaenopsis aphrodite | reverse complement strand
TATTTATTTAGGGGAAAGAACAGTTGTGGCTCCCTACACGTTAATATTTAAAAGAAAAGTACAAGGTTAGGGGGGAGGGGGGAGAGGGTCTCCATCTAGAAAACACAAAAAAAAAATACATTTGACTCACCCCTAGGGGTCCCTCTTCCCTAAGTACAACTCACGCAAAAATTAGTCTCCAAAATACAGGTATACCCAGAAACCAGAAAAAAGAATCCAAAAATAAAAATAGTAATCTTGTGTGCTTGTATATCTTGGAAGTATTTGAATGAAAACAAAACAAAGAAAGTCATGTAAAGGAGCCGTCCTCTGCGCCACAGCCAAGAGCAAGGACTCCATCCCAGCCCGTGTCTTCAAAAATGAGATCCTCCTGTAATAACTGACAAAACCAGCCAAGCCAAACAAAAAGAGGGAAACCAAAAGAGAAAATTCAGCAAAGTTCAGCCTAACCGAACAATTGATGACCAAAACACATAAAATCTTAGAACCGAATGTAGGAGAGATTTAAGGTATCTCCAATGATAAGTCTCCGAAGAGGGGCAGTGGGATGTGTGCCAACGTGACAAGTCTCCTCTGCATATATGGCAAGCTAGTCAGTAGGGGAGTTGCCCTCTCTATGAATAAACTTTCATTTAACCTTAAGATGTTTTTCAGCTATAAGAGCTATTATTCTTTTAAATATACCAATTAAATCCCAGAGTGGAGAAGTAGTGTCAACCAAAATATCATAAAGCATTTTTGAATCCATCTCCACCTCCAGCTTACAAAAATTGAAAATGTTGGCCACCACTAAAGCCAAAAAGACTCCCTAACATTCAACAACCAATGAAGTTTCGACAATAACTGGGGAAGTGAAAAAACCAAGACATTTCCCCTCAAAATTTCTAAATAAACCACCAACCACAGCACAGTTAACATGCCAACAACCATCAACATTTAATTTCACATAATTAGCATGCGGGGGAGTCCACAAAATAAGCGGAGGGACCTTAGTGGTGTTAACCACGGAAGAGCTAGCTCTTAAAGCTTTATTATAATAAGCAATCACATATGCAACAATCATAGCAATAGAGAGGGGAGAGGTGTGATACTTAAAGCTATTTCTGGAGTTCCAAAGGAACCACAAAACCAATAAAGGGAGGGGAAACCTCCCCTTACAGACATCAAAATCCTTTCATTGTCATAAATAACTAGTTAAAGATACTCTATGTGTCCAAGAGAAACCAAAGTGAGTGTCAATCATATCCCAGACCTCCAAAGAGAAAGCACACTCAAAGAAAACGTGTGATATATCCTCCTCCTTCATTCTACACATATGGCATATAGAGGCTAATTTCAAGCCCTTATGCTTAAGCATGTCATCCAGTGAGATTAACGACATAAGATAACGCTAAAGAAAAAAGGATATAGAAGGAGATAAATATTTATGCCAAATCCATTTCCCCTATATCCAGTCACGATGTGAGTGTAGAGTGTCATAAATGAGCTTGCAAACTGAGAGAGAATTGCTTCTTTTCCACATGGGGATATCTTTATGAATAAGAGTGATGAGAATTGCGAGTATATGCTTTGCATTTTGTTCCCCAACCGTAGAGCATAATTTAGAAAAATCCCAACCTTCATTATCAAAGAAATCAGAGACCAATAAAGAGTTAGAATGAGGGGAGTAAGATAAGCCAGAATTGTGAGAAAAACCCCAATTTTCATTCCAGAAGGAAATCTTCCCCTCTCCAATATCCCAAAAAATGAAACCATTTGTTGTATCTCTAGCATTCACCACAGCTTTCCAAATACGAGAATCTCCAACCTTCCATGAGACCAAGGAAGGATGAAAAATATTAGCACAATATTTTAGCCTCATAAACATAGCCCAAAGAGAGGAACCCAATCTAAATTTGAACCAAAGCTTACATAGGTTCACTTCCACAGTATGCTTTAGTGCTTTAAAACTGAGACCATCAGCCTCTTTAGGCTTACAAACTTTATGCCAAGTAGTCCAGATTTTCTTTGCACCATTCCCCACCCAAAGAAATTTATTAAAGAGCTTCTCCATAGTACAAATAACACTTTTCTTGGGATTGAACACTTGCAAAGCATTTAAAGGAATGCTCTGGAGAACACTAGTAAGTAAAGAGATCTTGCCCCCAGTGGAAAGGAAAACATTTCTACAATCATGCACTTTACGTTTGATTTTATCAATCACATCATCCATATGCACATGTTTCCTTCTCCCCCTTATCAGATTCACCCCAAGATATTTAAGGGGAAGAGAGGCATTATGAAACCTGTAAACATAACACCCCATTGAATAATATATTGCTTAACCTGTTTGCCAAAAAATAATTGACATTTGTCACTATTGAAACGAAGAGCGGAACAGCTTTGGAAATCCTGTAAAAGCCCCATCACTTGTTTTATGGCAAATTTAGAAGCATTAGTAAAAATAATAACATCATATGCATAAGCAAGGTGAGAGATCATCATTATAGCTTTGTTAGAATACTGAGCATGTGGATGTGAGAGTTGGAAACTGTTAAGCATCCTAGAGAAATAATCAAAAGCTAAAATGAAAATAATAGGAGAAAGAGGATCTCCCCCGAGAAACAGTGAAGAAACCATAAGAGTTTCCATTGACCAATGCAGAATAATAATTGTTGGCGAGTCATCTTTTAATCAAGGAGAAAAAACTTGTATTAAAACCTCTAGCTTTGAGAACATTGACGATGAAATCCCAATTTAAGGTATCAAAGACTTTTTTGATATCAAGTTTGATCACCAGATTGCCACCACTGTAATTTTTATCAAGATCCTGTAATATTTCCTGTGTCAACTGAATATTATCAGAAATGTCACGACCTTTAATATTAAAGGTCGATTGTTGAGGAGAAATAAGAGAAGTAAGATGAGATTGGAGGCGAGCTACAATCACTTTACTAATGATTTTAGATATGACCGAGGTTAATGATATGGGCCTAAAATCCTTCCAGTGTGATTTAGCGGTAGACTTAGGAATGAGAACAATCAAGGCAGCAGAGAAATACTTTGTAGGATCAACTCCCTGAAAAAAACTTTGAATAGCCAGCATTACTTCCTTCTTAACAATGTCCCAACAAGAAATATAAAAAGTGGAGGTGAAACTATCAGGGCCAGGAGCCTTCTGTGAGCTAATATCTTTAAGAGCATTTAAAATTTCCAACTCAGTAGGGGGGTCCGACAAAGAGAGATTGGAGAACATATCTCTTTGGTCCTCAAAATAATCAGAAATAATATCAGTGATGGGTGGAGTATCAGCATAAAGAGAAGAAAAATAATCAGCTGCATTACATCCAATCTGATTAGCATCAGTAAGAGTGGAGCCCTCATCGGTAACAATCTTGATGATGGTGTTTATGTTACGGCAATGTTTGATAGTGACATGAAAGTATTTGGTGTTTCTGTCATCATTCTTAAAATGATTATCACAAACTTTATGTCTGAGGAAATCTTCCTCAATAGAGATTTCCTCAAAGAGTGTGGTGAGCATCCACTAGTTTAGAACCAAGATCGGGAGTAGGAGTAGCAATCACCTGAGCCTCTAAATCATCCACCTCTTGTTGGGCCTTTGGCACCCTAGAGTGAACATTACCAAAAGTGTCAATGTTTCATCTTTTTAAATGAAAAGCCACATTCTTATGCAGTTGCCACAATGTAAGCCAAGGATTCCCACTTCCATTAGAAACCCAAACCTGTTTAATCAAGTCAATGAAAGTGGTGTGAGTAGTCCAAACATTAAGAAATTTAAAATGATATCGAGAAGACTTGGAATGAAAAGCTAAAGTAAGCAGAATCGAATTATGATCCGAAGCAGCATGATTCAAATGCTTGACTTGGATAATATTATAGTAGCTCAAAAACTGAGAGTTTCCCAAGAATCTATCCAAACGTTGTAACATTCTCCGCCAAGTGTAAGGAGGACCAGAGAAACCTAAATCATAAAGGTCAGCTTCCTCAATATATTCACAAAAACGATTAATAAGATTTGTGTCAACCTTAGCGCCACCCCATCTCTATGTAGGCGACATAATCATATTTAAATCGTCTCCAATGAACCGATTAGCATTTATTATGGCCCCCAAATGAGTAAGTTGTTGCCAAAGAAGGAATTTATCCCTTAAGTGAGAGCTAGCATAGATAAACGTAGCCCAACCTGAAAACAGTTCAAATTGATATTGAATGAGAACATACTGCACATTGTCATCAATGATATTAACAACGATATCCTTCTTCCAAAAAAGCCAAATTTTGTTGCTCACATTGCAGAAATGCGAATACCCCTTGAACCTCTTGATGATGCTATCTTTATGAATTGAAACAAAAGGCTCCAAAATAGCAAGGATGCCAGGTTTATGGACCCTACATAAATGCTTTAAACGATTAGAGTGAGAGTCCGCCACTCCTCTAATGTTCCACACCAAAACATTAAGTATTATGGCCCATGACACTCTCCCCTCTAGCAATCCTAGAGGGTAGGTGTCAGTGCTCACCTTCTGAGTCATAAGTGACATCAGTAGTATTTGATTGTGGTAATTTCGGTAGTTCAAGTTTACTTCTCCCTCGTTTTCTACTATATCTCTGAATTTGTCATTCAAATTCAAGGACAGAAAACAATTGCTGATGGATCCTGCTGTGAAGAGATAATGTGAGTGGAGGGATCGGAAGAGGAAGGCTGGGCGGGGTCGGCAACTACAGGTATTTGAGTGGAGGGTTCGGTTTGAAGATCAGTGAAGATAGGGGGATCAACCAACTCAGTAACTGTAACATCTACGGGTAAAGGCCCTTGAGCCACCTCAGCATCCCCCATACCAGGAGTAGGTATTCTGTTAATTTCTAAAAAAGGAACAAACAACTAATTTGAAGCATAGACCTTCTTATTGTGCTTATTGTGCTCATTGTAAGATGTTTGGGTAGTTCAGATTTCCTTCTCCTTCTTCATGGAGCATAGACCTTCTTATTGTGCTCATTGTAAGATGTTTGGGCATACTCTTGATAAATGCCACAAACTTAACCCTAATTTGAAATCTAAAGATCAAGTGAATAAGGATAGATCTAAGGATATATTTGTACCACTTGCTATTACTATTACTGCGAGTGATGTGATGCTGACAAATTCAAACCACATAGAAAACAATACTGATGGACTATTACCTACAAATGATAGTGTTCAAACTGATAATCAGGAGAGCCTTGTAGCTCCACTTTTTCAGGAAGTATTTGATGTAGAGGCAACTCATACTTCACATATACTAGAACTTATTATGGGTACTACGGTTGGTATTCCTTCTGCTTCAGCTCTACCACCCCATAGGCTGATTCCTCGGATGAGGAATGACAGGTCTATTCCAGGAGAAAGAAGAAGAATGGAGGCCGACTCCAACTCGGGAACATATTGGATGATACATTAGTTACTACTGGCAATAACAATCAACTTATCAACTTATTAGCTTGCTCCTTCCCTAGAACTAGAGGCAAAGGCAAGACCAAATTGGGTTGCTCTCTAGCCACCTGATACTATGTATTTCAACACTGTTAGATTTTTTGTTTTAGCATCTAATGTATTTTCTGATTTTTCTAGTTTTGAAACTTTTTGTGGTTTTTTGTGTGGGCGATTGTAATGCTTAGGCCCTCCCACACATTGTATCTGTATCTTTCTTTCTATTTAATATATTAGTCTTTTGGCGCTTTCAAATACATATATATATATATATATATATATATATATATATATATATATATATATATATATATATATATATATATATATATATATATATATATATATATATATATATATATATATATATATATATATATATATATATATATATTGAAAACTCCCAAGAGCTAATTTTATTGAAATTGAAAAGATACATAGAGATTGTATGAGAGGACCCAAAAAAAGGTGTCTTACCCATACGATACATCAGACACTAGCATCCTAAAAGGATGAAATATAGATAAAACAAAAAGAAAAAGAAAAAGAAAAACAAAACTTATAGGAAATAAGTTGCTAGGCACGAGCCAGCTTGGTCTTGCCTCTACCTCTGGTTCTAGGACCGGAGAGAGCTAACAAATTGTTGAGTGTCGTTACATTACCCGAAGTTACTAGGGTATCATCCATTAAGTTCCCAAGCTGGGGTGTGCCTCCATTTTTCTTTTTCTTTCTAGATGTGTAAACCTGTCATTCCTCATCCGACGACTAGCTCATCTGATCAGTGTGGTCAACAGATTGTTGGGCATGTAGGAGAGAATGAGCCCCCAGCTCTTGACTAGCAGTAATAACATTCTGATTCTGAAGAGATGGTAAGCATGTCTCTTCAACACCTGAAGCGTCCTGGGGATGTGGAGCTTCAATACTATCCTGATTGTCAGGCCCAAGTAAACCATCTGCCAATATATCAGTCGGAAGAACAGAGAGAGTATTGTCTCCGATAGTGGGAGGCGGAGGTGGCATTGTGTCAACCAGTGTTTCAATAGTTTGTGGAATGCACTCAGGGGCAGAGGAGGGACAGGTATGAGGTGGGGAAGATCTATAAGCATTTTTACTTGAAGGTTTTAAATTTGGATGCAACTGATAACATTAAAAAGAAGAATGTCCAAATATACGACAGTGAGTACAATAAAGTGGTATCTGTTCAAGTTCTGTTTGCTGCCAAAAACCCTGATAAGGTGTGCCAATCCATATTTCTTCCGAAAAAGGTAAAGAAATATCCCTTTCTATCAAAATTCTGGCTTCTGAAGGCCGAGTTAGATTCACTGTAGCCGTGTCAGTTTTGAGGGGTTTATCGTATACCATCGCTAAAGCGAAGAGAAGCTCTTGATCAAAAAGGTGGATCTTCAGACCTGGGAAGCGCAGCCAAACAGGAATGGTAGGAGGTTCAGTACGAGGGTCAAAATCCACCGTCCATTTTAAAACTTTCATCACCTGGTTTTCTATTCGAAGAAGTCTTCTCGCAAACAAATGGGTGTAGTCTTCATCATTTGATAATTGAATCAGAATGTGGCGACCATCCAATTTACCGATCTTCCAACCCCCTTTCAGCTTCATTTGCTCAAAGTCCTTTCGAATTAGTTCAAGTTTAGGGTTTCCATAAAGAAACTTACCTACTAAGAACAGTCGACAGAACGCAACTAGGATGGAGATTTCTGCCTCAGTGAGAAAGATTCCAGGTTTGTCATTTTTACGGGAAGCTTTTTTGAGAAATACGGTTTCAATACCAAGGGTAAAATTGTCATGGTATCGTTGCGGAAACATATTGGAAAGAGGGCTGGAGACGGGGTTATCACTGGCGAGAGTAGCGGCGTAGGAACGCCCTGATGCCATTTATATCGATCATGTATATATATATGTCAGTGGACATCTGCTCTGCTAGGGTTTTGCCATCGGGCGAAACCCAAGTTTCGAGCTACGGTTTCATCTGGTCAGCGGCTCGACAACGAACTTCCCACACTCGACGATGACGACGAAGGGCTCTGCGTTCGTCGTCTTCCCTTACGACGAAGTGCGTTGTTTCCCTTTTCGTGCTCCAGTTTCAAGCTGCAATTTCATCTGGTCTGTGGTTCTTTTCTGCGTCTCTCTGCTCGCTCTGTTTCGCAAAGGGCACGCCTGTCTGCTCGTTTCCTGCCCGACAGAAGGTTTCCTGTTCGCCTCTCTGCTCGCTTCCTGCTTGCCAGACTATTTCTCTACTATCTCACAGAGGGACCTCAACGCTCCGTTCCTATGCAAATGCTCTTGCCGAAGACTTTCCCGCTCGTGCCCCTCCTCGAGGTTCAGCGTCTGGTTTTTCTATCGGTAAGTCCTGCAATGTTCCAGAATCTTTCCATGAGGCTCTTGAAGGTGGAGGTGATCACACTTTTATTAAAAATCTTGGAAAAAAAATTGGAAAGTCTGTACTTATTCTCATAGAGGTTGAAACCAATACTCTTGCATCCTCTTGGCGTTTCTCTCTAATGGGGAAATTCCTTTATGGTTACCCAAAACTGGAGATCATAAGGATAGAGTTTGGTACTCTGAAATTATTGGACAGTTGGAACATTGACCTACTTGACGGTAGACATATACTAATTCAGCTATCTCATGATGCCGATTACACTCGCATTTTCTCTCGAAAAGCTATCAAGATTGGTAATCGTTTTATGAAAATTCTGAAGTGGACTGTCAGTTTTGATCCAAAAGCGGAGTCCCCTATCATTCATGTTTGGATAAAGTTTCTGAGGTTAAAATTACATCTGTTCAACATGGAAATCCTTTACTCTTTAGCAACTGCTTACGGTAAGCCTCTAAAGGTGGATAGTCCTACGTTTGCTGTCACTAGAATCCTATGGCTGAATAAAATGCAAAAGAACCATCTATTCCTGAATGTGCTATTTCTGACAGTTCATTTTTAGAACAAAATGCAAAGAACCAATCTATTCCTGAACCAATTAATTCTGCCAATGCTACCCAAGAGACAACTTTAGATTCTGCAACTTTTTTGGAACTTGTTACTAATGTTAACCCGAAAGATGAGCTATCTGTCGTCCCCATTCCTAACAATGGAAACATTCCTACACAGCCCGAACTTGCTCCTCGTGAACCTGTAACAATGATCAACAGGAATAATAAGTGGAAGATGAATGACATATTCAAAAATACAAGAGGAAGAAAAGAGGAATGCCTCGCCTCAAAAATCTCAAGGATGACCGTTTGATCATTTCGTGCAAAAGCCCCCTTCACAGATTTTTGCTGGACTCCATTCCTAGAACCAGGGGGAGGGGGAGACGAAAACCCTCCCATCATGATTGACCTCCTCTACTCTTACTCAACACTCTTCTACAATTTCATGAAATTTAATCGAATTTTTTTAGGTATACTTATATATTTTGACATTTTTTTGAGTCTTGTATGCTTTGTGAGTGGGTTCTTAGCACCTGCTCACTAAAACCTTTGTATCGACTTTCCATCAATGAAATTTTTATTTTGGCTTAAACTATATTTTTTTTAGAAAAAGCATAAGAACTAATATAATAAAAAAGAAAAGATGCAGATAGGTTGTATGAGAGAGCCTAAAATAAGACTGAACTCATATAATACAACACACACAAATCCAAATAAAACAAAGATAGAAAAAGATAAAAAACTAAAAAGCCACCAACGGGTGCAAAAGTGCTAGGAACGTTCCACTTTAGTCATTCCTCTGTCTCTAGTTCTCGAAAGGGAGCCAACTAACAAATTAGTAAGGTGCGTATCATTACCCAAAGTAACCAAAGTATCGTCCATCAGATTCGTGAGCTCAAGTAGGTCTCCACTCTTCTTCTTCCTCCTGGATGTGTAAATCTGTCATTCCTCGTTCAAGGATTAACTCATCTGATCAATGGATTGTTCCAAAGGTGGTCGGATAGGTGTAGGTTGTTGCATATCATGATCCCCATAAGCCTGAGTAACATTAACATTTTGCTCGACCTGATGAGATGGTAGTGAAGCAGTAGAAATATCGCCACCTGTAATATCAGTGCTAGGTTCTAGGGCAGGTGTGGTCTGAAGAATCTCCCTCGCCCCAACGATAGGAGGTTCCAAAGACGGGGGAGCTACAACATTGTGTGGAGACTGAATGGTAGACATATTACTTGCGAGGATAGTGACGTCTTCAGAAGTATCCTTTTGATGATCAATAGTGTTAATAACTTAGAACTGATCAGGAGGAGATGAATTCTCTGCCTTTGACGGAGCACTTTGCTTTTTTGGTCTGAGTTGGGGGTGTAGATGGTGGCATTGAGAATTAGAGTGGCCGAACATACGACAGTTCAAACAATAAGAAGGAAAAATCTCAATCACTATCTTTTGCTAATATCCATGATGTTGTGTGCTCAACCAAATTTCCTCAAAAGCGGATGAAGTGATGTCTCTTTCAGCAAGTACTCTGGCTTCAGTTGGGTGAAAAAGATTAAAAGTAGGAATGTCCGTTTTGAGTGGCTGACCATAAGCTGAGACAATAGAGTACAACACTTTTTGAGTGAAATAGTGAAATTTCAGATCAAGGAGACGAATCCAAAAAGAAATGATTGGTGGTTTCATTTGTGAGTCAAAATCCACAGACTATTTCAGAATCTTTATTGCTTTGTTATCAATCCAGATTATTCTTCTAACAAATAAGTGTGTAATCCTCTTCATTATTAAGTGGAATAAGAAATTTGAATAAGAATGTGTGTTCTATCTAAAAGTCTAATTTTCCACTCCCCAACAAGATGCATAAACTCAAATTCCTTACAAATCAGCTCTATTTTTGGATGGTCATACAAAAATTTCTCGATCAAATTCAGACCACAGGAGAAAACGGGTTGAATACATTCAGCTTCTGTAAAAAATATGACAGGTTTCCCATTCTTACTATCAAATTTCTTAATGTCCTCCACCCACTCAAACAAAAGAGGAAAAGAGCAAGATTTAGGTGCATTCGAGGCTTGGGCAGCCGCATACGATCTGTCCGAAGCCATCCCTAATAGATGGAGGAGCGACGTTACGAAAGGTGAAGAAAGCACAGAGCAAATTATGAAACCAGAAAAAGGAGCAAAGAGCGGGATGGAGGAAAGCCCCTCTGTGAACTGTAGACCAAAAGAGCTAGCTAGCAGCAGCTACGAGATGCCCCCAAGCCCAACGACTTCTTGAGATGATGACAAGCCGCAGAAGCCCACACTCGATGACGAAAATTGGCGACAAAGACGAAAAAGACGAAAGATGAAACAATGCTTGATCGATGAAGATGCAGTGAAGCAGAAAAACCAGGGTTCGCCATATGTGAATTCTAGCAGAGCGGAAATGAGAACGATGAAGCCATATATCGTGTAATGACTTAGACTTATATATATATATAAGCATTAAGATAACGATATGCAAATTCAAAAAAAACAAAAACACGGTTAACATTTCAAAGAGTGGAAGAATGGGTGGTCGATTAAAATTCCACCTGAAATAGCACAATGAGATAAGCCTACGAAAGTATAGTTTTCATTTCTCATTGAACAACTTTCAACAAGAAAACTTGTCATTCCAAAATTATGTCAGTATGTCAAATCATATTAGTATAACCTATTTGATTTGTGTTTCATGAAAATTGTGAACAACAAGCCCACCACTGCAGATTTGACCTACCAAAATGCAAAGATACTAGAATAATCAAATCCTCTTTTCATTCTAGCTAGAAGCATTCACTTGAGGAATTGGATAAAACTTAGGGATCAGCGGCTCCCAGAAACATGGAAAAATGTGTAGTTTTGTTAAGAGGTTTGATATGGGAAGTCAATGAATTATGCCGTGCAAGACATGTCATTGAACGGAATGAGTTATACTTTGTTATATAAAATAAGGAAATGAAACCAAATAGGAATCCCTCTAAAATAAGAAAAATAAAAAAGACAAGAAATACAATTAGTGAAATATATTCTAAAGAATGGAAAAAATTTTCTTCTTAATAAGGATTGACACTTTCCAATACTCCCCCTCAAGTTGTACAAAAAAATTCCTTCCTAATATGGATTGACACTTTTATGATAAGAATTCTATATATTGTATAAATCGAGCTTGGATTTCAATTCATCATGCTTGATCCTTGGTAGTACTTCGGTGAGAATATCAACAGCCTGAAGTCATGCAGGAACATAGTTGAGTTGAACAATTCCATTGTTAATATTTTCTGAGATGAAATGTCGGTCAGTCTTGATGTTTTATTCTATAATGATGCATAAGATCTTTGGCTATACTAATATCTACTTAGTTATCACTGACTAATTTAATTGTCTTTAATCTCAACCTTAAGTTCCCTTAATAACATCTGAATTCACATTCTCTCGCATAATCCTAGTGCAAGAGCATTATATTCAAATTATGTACTACTCCGAAAGACAACTTGTTTTTTTTTACTTTTTTCACATGAAGAAATTACCCTAGACAAATGAACAATATCCAATGGTTGATTTCTGATCAGTTATATCTTCTGCAACGAGCATCTTTGTATATCTTAACCTAATATTTTTCAGATCTTTTGAATAGCAAATCCTATCCAGGAGTCATCTTCAAGTGTCTCAGGATTTTGTTCACCGCTTCCAAATGCTCATTTGGATTATTCATGTGCTGGCTTACTACAATAACTGAATATACAATATTAGGTTTTGTGTGTGATATATAAAGTAGCTTGCCCACAAGTATTTGATATTTTCTTTTGTCAATTGGATTGTTTTCTTCACTATTGTTCAAACTTTGTTGGAATCCATTAATGTGTCAATAGGTTTACACCCAAGCATGTCAATTTCACTTAATAAATATAAAGTACTTCCTTTGGGATATCACAATTCCCACCTTTGACTGAGCCACCTCCATTCTAAGAAAATAGTGGAGATTCCCAAGATCTTTGATATCAATTTCTATTGCAAGTTTCCTTTTAAGTTTATAATTTGCTATGGAATATCATATATCAAGATAATATCAGTGTAGGAGGACTTGGTTCAGGTTCTTGACAGCTCCTGTTCTGCATGGTATACTCTACATGCTCAGTAGTACTTTTTTCTTGACATAGACACAAAATACCTTATCACTAGTGTCAAGATGGGGTGAAGTAGTTAAATGGGGTAGTTTTAGCGACAAAGTTTGGTTCTTCAAGTGGAATTAGTTTAGTGATAGGTTTGGTTCAATTGTTTAAGTGACTGGATTTGATTCAATTTGAGTATCTTAGAGAAAGTCCCAAATTTAAATTTTCCTAGAGTTCTCGCCCAGAATTTTAGATTTGTGAAAGTATAATTGATTCTCAAATAAGTGACATCCATAGAATAATATACTTTCCTACTAATTGGTGAGTAGTATTTGTATCCTTTTTTGGTTGGAGGAGTAACCAAGAAAGATACATCTAAGAGCATTGGGATTAAGTTTAGTGCGGTGTAGTTGGTGGATATGAACAAAAGAGAAACAACCAAAGATTTTCAATGGAAAGTCGGAAGAAAAAGAGTAGATATGTAGATAGAATTCCATAAGAATATTACTAGGAATTAGAAATTTTAGCACACAACTACGCATTCTATTGATAAGATATGCGGTTATGAGTATGGCTTCCCCCCAAAAATATTTAAGCACTTGATAAAAATCATAATGGCACGGGCCACTTCAAGTAAATGTTTGTTCTTGTTCTTAACGACCCCATTTATTGAGTATCATCACAAGAACTTATATTAAAGATACCATGCATGGAAAGATAATGACCAAGAATGAAAATAAAGTATTCTTTAGTATTATTAGTTATAAGGACTTCAATTTTGCTTTAGAATTGAGTAAGTATCATGGGGTGAAAGGATTGAAATATAGTGGTGGTTTCAAAATTTTCTTTCATGAGGAATATACAAGTCATTCTAGTACGATCATCTATTAATGATAGAAACCATCGTGGATCTTTTATATTTTTTAATTGAGAGGGTCATCATATATCACTGTGAATTAGAATAAAAGAATGTGAGGGTTTGTATTATAGTTTAAAATATACATTTATGGTAAATTTTTCAAGTTGGTAGGTTTCACATTAATATAAATTAGACTTTTTATTAAAAAACAAATGTGAAAACATTTTTTGAATATAGCAAAATTTAGATGAACAATGTAACAATACCTTAGCATGACTTAACTTTCAATTAAAACGGGCTTGTAATTAGAAACTAGATTAATATAATTTGATCTACACTAATAAATACAAATTGATAGATGAACTTGTCTACTGATAAGATTATTTTCTTTGAGCACATATGGACGACCATGCATCTCAACACCGTGAATTACCTTCTTCGAATCTACTACTTGAAAATCACAAAAATTAGAATAAAATTTAGAAACACTTCTTAAGTTGTGAGTTTTTTGACTGAGAGTGAATTGTAATACAATTTTAGAATATAGAAAATTGAGTAGAGGAGAAAGTTTTTTGTTAATTCAACTTATCTCATTCCTACTACTATAGAGAATGAACCGTCAATTGTTCAAACTGCACAGTGAGTGGTGCATGGGTTGTAATTTAAAAACTTTGATATCTCTCTTCATATGATCCGAGTCTCCGGAGTCACCTATCCAAGGTTTTAGTTTATTGTTTTGAAAAATAAGAGCATAGGGTAAGAAACCTTCGTGTGCCAATAGATTGATCGGTGGCTCAGTAGAGGATTGTGGTATTTGTCTAGAATTGTACCCATGACTTAACATTTTCTGAAGTGTCTCAATTTGTTCCTTGGTGATTGGACTGACTTCTGCATTATTGTTGTTTGTGATAGACTGATAGTAGCATTTGTACGGTTCTCCCTATCATGTCTTCTATAGGATGGTTTCCAATCTATAGATTTTCGTGAAATTTCCAACATTTTTCCCTCGTATGACCAGGATTCCTACAATGATCGCACCACGGTCGTCCTTTCTTGGGATTATTATTCTGAGAGGTGTTGCAAGTGTACAAGGCTCAGTTCTCAACAGATTGTGTGGTGTGATTGTCGATCATCACTAACTTATTTCTGCTTTTCTCCCTTCAAACTTCTGCAAATGCCTCCCAAATAATAAGAAGGTGTTTAATTCACATGATTATTCCCTTGAATTCATCTAGGTTTTTATTGAGACCAAGAAGAAATTTGATATTCCATTTTTGTTCAATAATTTTCCTATACAAGACTATTATCAGCGCATTTCCAGACATAAACCTCATACATGTCCGGTTGTAGCCAATAGCATGTGAGAGTGTTTAGAAATTGAGTAACACTTAGTGCTAGAGTAGGTCTCACATGCAACCTTCCATATCTCTTTGGTTGTCCTATAAAGCAGGAAGTTTCCTCCAATCTCCATGATCATCAAATTTATTAACCATGACATAACCAAGTTGTCGTCAAATTTTCAGGCTCGATATTACAATCTATCTTTTTTTAACCCAATCTTTCCCTCTCCCGCATACGTACATAAATACGGACTATGACCATTGGAGAAAATTTTGGCCATGCAGTTTATAGTTAGTGATTGGGTGGGATGAGTTGACAGATATGAGAGGGTATTGAAGATGTAGGATTAGATCAAGAGGTGACTTCAGAGGAAGAAGATTGTGATGCCATTCTGTGTTTTACCATGACAATGTTGTGAAGCCCGAGAAAACCTTCTATTGCTCGAACGAATGTGAAAGGGGTTCTATTAATATGACTGCTTGACTGACAAGCAAAAAAAACTAGAGGAAGACCCTTAGTTCAACTTCGGCTGGACGAGGGAACAAGAACCAGAGAGTGAGGTGTGCAGATCTATGTTTTCAAGAGTTCGACAACCCGAATCGATCTCAGGAGCAGTATAGACCTCTGCTTTAGCGAATCCACAAGGCTGCAATCCAGTTGAACAGTTCTGCAATATGGTATGCTAGAACTGTTTGACAAATGACTGTCATCTGGTCGAGCGAAAGTGACAAACTTCTGTGATCCGATCTGCTGGAATTGCTAGACAGAGAACTGTAATTTGGTCAAGCAGAAGGATCAAACGATGGAGCACTGTGATTCCGAGCATACACGAGAGATGATAAGGCGATCCTAGCTCCTGTGCGTATGAGAGGAGATGGCTTCGTGCATCTAAGATGGAGTCCGGGAATTCCTACAGGTTCCTCGTTGTCGTCCGTGATAAAGAAGCTTCGTTAGAGACGTAGAGGTCGCTTCGACACTTCTTCGACTTGGTAGCTTTCAGAGAACCAAGGAGACGGAGTCCTAGAACGCGAACAAAAGATTTCTGGTCTCTAATCTCAGCAGAAATTCTGAAAAAAAATGTTATTTTTAGCCATTTTCATGCATTACACCTTGCTATATTATATATATATAATAGTGAACGATAACTAAATAGGAATTCATAGAAAAAAAAAATTACAATATCTAATAAGGAAAACACAATTATAAAAATATATTATGAGAAAATGAAATAATTTTCTTCCTAATATGGATTGGTACTTTCCAATACTACACAATAACTAAAGTTGAGCACTCTTTTATTCACTTGGAAAATTCGGCAAAGAATGGAACTTGAATTCACTTGTGAAATATTAATCTCAAATGATTGGTGACTGACTTAAGAAAAAGGCTTTGCGCATTCAGTTAAGAAAAAACCGTTAATATGGAAGCAACAGCTCTTAGGATGTGAATAGAAGAAAACTCGCCCATTATTACAAGTCTCCTTGACAAACAAGATAAAAATCTTTGGCAACAGAATGGAACATCAATGTACAACAAATGGAACAAAGTACCAATACTTCCACGCAAGAATAAATTTTTATGGAATTCAAAGTTCTGAGAGTCTACCCTTTTCCTACAGGCACCTGCAAACATGAGTTTTAATAAACATGAGTGTTACAAACATGAGTATGCTAGAAAATATTTTGCATGATTCACTATAAAAAATAAAATATAAAAAAGAGAAAGTGATTTGTAGAAATGCAAGTTTTTGTTCCACCATTTACTTCAAAATTTAATCTATATGAAAAAAAGCACTAATCTGTGTCAAACTTGAGACATGTTAAAGAAAGGGTGTACATAGTGGACAAGGCTCCTACAGTTGCAGGTTCGAGAAGAAAAAAGAGGGCTATTTCAAACCTGATGAAGAACACAACTTTAAACCTACATTTCGGAATATTTACTTTTTGGATTCAAATCCTACTTTAAGATTATAGTGTAGCAAAACCATTGCTCCTAGGGGTGTGATATAAGTGCTCCAGAGCAGAGGATTCCAAAAGCAGATCAAGATTTGAGGTTATGATGGTTTGATGAGAAGATAAGTTAATATGCATTTTCTGCTAAGACACAAGCCATCAATCCAAAAAACAACTTTTAATAATGGTGAATAATTAAAAATAGATGAAAATAAAAAAAAACAATGAAAAGATTTTATCTCCTAATATAAATTAATAGTAAGAGAAAAAGAGCATAAAAACCACGATTAATGTTTAACACATAAATATAGAAGATCTTAATAAATGGATCATTTTTTCAAACCAAACATTAAAATAAGGAAAAATGAAAGAAACATAAAGAAGAGAAAAATAAGTCAAGTTTGAACAAGAAACTTATCTTGCCCAAAAACATTTCAGGTCCCACACCTGATTAAGAACCATTTTGGAATAGATGAAGAAAATAGTCTTCATTGTAACATTTTTTTTTCATTCATCTCATAAGTTGCTTAACATGCCTCAAAATACATAACTTGTAAGCAAGCACGAAATAGGCATTTTAGAAAACGACTGATGCTTATGTATTTGTTACTTAGTTTCCATAACAGAGCTAGGGCTGCTACTTTAGGGCCAACACTAGGAAAAGGTTTTCTCAGCAATAGAGATTGAAAAACGAAGCATGAACAAGAAAAGGCACATAAAGTCGCAACAGAGCCACCACTGCATAGAGGCCTTCACATGAATGACTCAATGACCTCAACAAGAAAAGGCACATAATGTCGCAACAGAGCCACCATTACCTAGAGGCCTTCACATGAATGACTCAATGACCTCAACAAGAAAAGGCACATAATGTGGCAACAGAGCCACCATTACCTAGAGGCCTTCACATGCATGAATCAATGACCTCAACAAAACAGTAAGAATAGAAGAATCTAATAGACTAGCACATCAGAGGAGCCACCAGAGAGAAGCTGCCACATAAATAAAACTTAAGAAAGTTCCAGAAATAAGAAAAAATAAGCACCACAACAAAGAAGCTATAGAAGTAAAATAAAAATGCCAACCGGCCTGCCAATAAAACCTCTAGCTCGACCTCAATTTGGGCTAGCAAAGTGACATATGAACATCTCCTTAGGTATTAAGTAGGGTGGGGTATTAGTTAGTATTGGTTGGTCTAACATGCATTACAAAAAATAAATTGGGTACTAAAGAGAAGTCACAGGTCTAATGGATGGAACTCTATTCTATTGAAAAAGAGAGCCCCTATTGAAGGTAGAAGGAAAGACCATATGATGATAAAAAAGACAAAAGTCCATAAGCTAGTGAGAAATAGAGCATTTTTAAATAGAAGATTAAGTAAAAGATAATGAATTTATTTATTAACCAGAACAAAACTATATCTAAAACTAAAACTTCCAGGAGGGCAACTTGGAAGCTATATTAGTTTCCATGGGCTTCTCATCAAAGAAAGTTGGAATTTCCTAGCAAACTAGCACTATTCTTCTCTGACGCTGAAATTTCGACTCGTGCAGGAAAATACAAATTTTTACTTGTTGAAAAGTTTCAATTAGGTCGCCCTAAGATCGAGATTATCAGGAAGGTTTTTGAAGATTTCAAACTAGCTGAGGTTTGGCATGTGAGTCTTTTCGACAGAAGACATGTTATGATACAACTGAGCATAGAAGAAGATTACACAAGGATTTTCTCAAAGAAATTTATCACAATCGAGGGCAATCATATCAAATTGCTCAAATAGACCCTGGTTTTGATCCCAGTCAAGAACCCTCAATTGCGGCTATCTGGTTCTCATTACCTGAACTCAAGCTTCAATTCTTTGACCTATCTATCTTGAATGCAATTGGGACTATCCTAGAAAAACCTTTGCAGGTAGAGACACTTACAATTCATTTCTCACGGCCCTCTTTGGCAAGGATTTTGATTGAAAGGGATATTACACTACCAGATGTAGAAGAAATCTGGCTTGGCTCTACTCACAATGGTTATTGGCAAAAAATCATTATGGAACAAAAATATTACTACTTTAAGCACTGCAAGATGTTTGGACACCCGCAAGAAAAATGCTTTAGATTGCACCCACAGTTGAGAACCAATAGTCAAAAGCAGGAACATGTTGTTAGTGCACCCCGCGTGCCCTGAACGCGCTCCCAACAAACCTGATGGCAACCAACCCGAGAAGGGAATAATCACAAGACAGAAAATGGTGTCTGCCCCTAGGAACTCTTCTTCTGACCATACTATATGGGATAATGTTCGGACCGAAAGTCAGGATAGCCCCGCAGCTCCCTATTTAGGAAGCATCAAATGCAGAGGTGACAATTCACACTTCACAAACATTGGAACCTATCCCTGTGGCAAGGACTGCATTTCCTTCTATTGCGATTCTAATATCTAATCAGACCGAGGATCACATGAGTCAGTTCTCAGATGAAGAATGATAGGTTTACACTTCTCGGTGGAAGAAGAAGACTGTCTCAAACTTGGAAACTTAATGGATGATACTTTGGTTACTCCTGGTAATAGCACGACACTTCAAAGTTTGTTATCTGGCTCCGCGCCTAAAACTAGAGGAAGAGGCAGGATTAAACTGGCTCGTCCCTAGCTACTTACTTTCTGCATGTTTTAAATTTTTCGAGTCTATCTGTATTTTTTTGTTGGGGTAGTACTGTACTTGATATCATATGGGTAAGGTGTTTCTATTGGGCCCTCTCATACAACATTTATCTGTCTTTTCTATTTCAATAAAATCAGTTATTGGGCTTTTCAAAAAAAAAAAAGTTGAAAGAATGTGGTTACATGCTGACAAAAGTTGAGCATTATGAACACATGGTGCCACATATACAAAAGTTGAGCATTATGAACACATGGTGCCACATATACATTTCTAGTTATTGGAATTCGTGACTAGCATTATATAAGCCCACACAATTGTCGAACGTGAAAAAAAAGTATATAATTAGACTGTTATTTTTTAAAAGTTTTAAATAACAAATAAATAGATGAAACTAAACCTAAACCATTAACACCATCAAAACTGAGATCAACCCAAAATAGAGTGTAAAGCTAGGTTTGCACACTAGCACGCATGTACTATTATTTATGCACCTTAACTTCTAAGGAAAATATATGTTGGTGATGTTTCAAAATAATGTTTGAATGTCATTAAAAAATCATAATAGAAAGTCTAAATTCATCCCAATTAATGTTAATAAGATCTTAATTAATAAACATGACAAATTAGTTAATTTATTTTAATTAAATCTTCAAACTTGAAAATTAAAATAAAATACTTATTTAGTAAACTTAGATTTATAAGGTTTAATAAATATTATTTGAGCACAATCTTGTAGGAAATCGCTCCCAAAAATCCTTTGAATAGCTGTCGTCATAGGTCCATGTACGGAGGGAGCAGCTTGTTCCTCTATCTTGAAATTAAAAACTACTTTTACACCCAAATTCACAAGGATCATGTAAATTAAATTTAGATGGGAACTTGAACTACATTTAGCATGTCACTAATGTACGCTGAATTAAAACACTTACAACTGAGAAGTAGGCAAGCTTTAATTCTTCTTTAGTTATTAGTCGCGTAGCTCTAGATATCATCAAATTGTCAAGAAAATAATCCTTACTCGACCTTCAAAACTAAGGTACCGAGCTTGTTAAAAAACTCACACTCATCCATTCACAATGGCTATTTCCCAAGGAGCTCAATCACTCACCATGAGAACTTGCCAACTAACCAAGGGTTCTCAACACAATTCACCAAATGCACTACTTTAATCTAAAACTCACCATGTATTTATTTAGCTACATGAAGTCCATCATATATTTCATATCTAATAGCATTGTGTAAACAATTTCGTATGGTTGACTGTCACTTGCCCTCGCCCTCATAAATAGATTGTGACAAACCGAGTAAATGCATTATAAAATCTAGTATATTTAGGTGAAGCTTTGCCCATTGAATTCTCTCTAACAAATCTTTTTATGATTCTCATCAAAATCTCTCTCTCATTCTAATCATCTCTGTAACTTCATTTGACTTTTCCTTCTTTGTCTAAGAGGTTCAACTGTCCTTCGTATATTAATTCACCTAAGAGAATTGTTGGGACAACCTTTAATTAAAACAAAATGAATGCTGGAGATTCATTTCCTTCATTGTCTAATAAAGAATCAGTCCCGACCAATAAGTGCTTTTCAGTAAACATTGTGAAGTCTCATCTGCCATGAAATTCAAAATGTTTTTTAATTCCTAAAAAAGTGATGTCAGACCTGTCCAACCATGTTGCTAGCTTTGATTAATAAATTTAATTGTGACATTTAGGGCCCGTTTGGGGCAGCTTAAATGTGCAGCGACGTTTTTAAAAACGCCGCTCTAGCGTTTGGAAATCACGTTTTACATGTGTTTTTGGAAACAACTTTTTTAAGTTATATTACACGCGGATCGCGGGTATATCCCCGCGATCCGCGTTTGGGCTCCATATTTTCCTTCGCTACCCTCCTAGGCCCGCAGCCAACCTTCCTTCGAACATTTGGCGTCGATCTCGCCTTCGTCGCTCCTCCGCAGGTAACAAAACTCTTTCCTCGCTCGACTCCTCCCTTCTTTCCCCTATTTCGCCGAGAGATCTAAGATTTTGGCAAGAAATTTCACTCGATCCATCTGTTTGGAAGTGTTTAGGTGGCTAAAACCTAGATCTATTCTGAATATGCAAGTACCGCTTGTAAAAATATAGATCCACTGTTTCTGTGATATGTTTGAAGCATCAAGGCAGTTCTCTTCTTCATTCCTCATCCCAACTTTTCGTCGAACAGTGTACATTTGTATTAATCTAAATTTTTTTTTCGGTTTTTGTTCATATGGTCTCCATGTTATTCAAAGTTACTGATTCTTTTAGGGTATTTCTTGAGGGTAGATGATATTGATGCAATGTTTTGTTCCCTGCCATTTGATTCTTTGAGGGTATTTGTTGAGGTTTGTTTGAAAAAACGCTATAGATACATTGTTTTTTGTCTGTCATTTTAGAGAAAGTCACTTTTAATGTCGTAATTTGTTTATTTCTGATGCAGGGATATCGTTAAGAAATAGTTTAGTGGTTAGATTTGTAAAAACATAAGAATTGGGCCATATGCCTGTGAATGCCCCATGATGTTAAAGAATTTTTCAATATACGTATGCTCTCCATGTGTGTTGTCTAACATTTGATTTGACTTATGCTACTTTTATTTTATACAATTATATAAAGTTAATCATTTACTATGCATATCGAATGAAGGCTGAAAATGAAAATAAAAAAGCTTGTAGTATCCCAATATAAAATTTCCTCGGTCATAAAAAAGAAGTTGGCTTAACAACGAATCGCACATCAATCATTGATCTGTTAGAGAGGGAATATGTAGGCCTTTATGGGCTTCAATTTACTTAATTTATTTTTCTTAGCATAATTAAGAAAGCGAGATTAGCTGTACTTAAACATGAGGCAATAATAGAGTTCAAATCATGCAATTATCAAAAGGCTGCAGATTGATTAAATTATAAAAAGAAAAAGATGCATTGATCAACTCAATTGGAGGGTTATAAGAGAATCAAATCCATCTCAATCTTTGCAAACCTTTTTTTTTTTGAAAATTTAATTTTTATTTCTTACATGTTAGCTGCCAATTATCATTATTTCAATCCAATTTGCAAGCAATAGATTGTTGATAGCCGGTAATATCTACTAACTTTGGTGATTGATTGTTGGTAAATGTATTAAAGGCTAATTTTGACTATCACTGATATTAATTCCTATTGATGCCACAATAGAAGCATGCAAGTAGATGGTAGACAGTGATGCCAAATTCACCATCTGTTGAATCTTGATTTGTCCTTTGGAATTATTTTAGAGCTCTCAAGTTATGGTTATGCAAATACTTTGCACTGGTTCAATGAATATTCTATTACCAAGATGGTGATAAGCATGTTTACTTCAATGAAGGTGTTACTATTATGTAACTTAGCTTTTTTTACTTCGAAGAGACCCCTGTCTTTACTTGTACGAAAGAAAATTGTTCATCTTATTATGGTAGATCCAATACACTGTTGTTGAAGCAGATTTTCCAAGTATGTTTTTTAACAAGCTATGATGATGCCACTTGGATTGTTGGTTTTGAATTAGAAAGTTGGATGAATAAAATATGTTTTATGGTTTATGGTCCTTCATTTTCATTCATAATGTCATCTGCATAAAATGGTTATACATATACATATTGCATATCTTCAGTGTCTCATTTTCATTCATAATGTCATCTAACCATCCGTTGATATGACAGTAAAAAATGAGTAAATCTAAAGACTCTGGTTCATCAGCTATTTGGGATGAAGAGACTACTAATATTTTTTGTGATCTATGCGTGAGGAAAGTCGAATTGGGAATTCGACCCACAACTTTTTTTAATAAAGAAGGTTGGCATAATATCCCTAATAAATTCATAGAAATAATTGGAAGAGATTACGATAGGATGAAACTAAAAAACAAATGAGATCAATTAAAGAATGACTGAAAACTTTGGAAAGAGTTTAAAAGGGGATCAACTGGATTGGGATGGGATCCAGTAAAACGGACAATTGATGCACCTGAGGAATGGTGGGCAGAAAAGTTAGCGGTAAGAACATCACTATTTCAAATAAATTTTACAGACATATTTTTGGAATATTGATTAGATTGTTTTTTTTATTACAGGTTGTGCTAGTGGCGAAAAAATTCAAATTTAATGGAATTGAACCAGCTTTGGAGGAGAAGTTGGATGACATGTTTATTGGTGTTGCAGCAACAGGAACTCATTTTTTCACCTCTAATGAGCAGGGTGTTGCAAACCTAGCTGAGGATATAGAGACCGAGCATATAAGTGATTCAGGAGAAGGTCCACGGATATCCAATCCACTGGTGGAACAAAGCGCCCCCGTCCTGTAAAAAATAAAAAAAGGCTTTGCATTTGTTAGAGGTTCTATTGAGACATTGATTGAAATTTCCAAAAATAATTCAAAAACTGCGCTTTTGACCATCCTTATTACTTCAAAATTTCTTAATGAAAAAAAAACATTGCTCAGGTAAGTACTACTTAGTGGATGCTGGGTATCCTTTGCAAAAGGGCTATTTGAAGCCATATCCAGATACAAAATATCATATACCTGATTTCAAGAGATCGAGCGGGGTTGCACGATGAAAGATAAAAATTTTTAACAAAAGACATTCATCCTTGCGTGGTGTGATCGATAGATTGTTCGGGGTTTGGAAGAAGAAATGAGTAATTCTACGTGATATGCCAACTTATTAATTTACAAAACAAGTTCAGATTATAGTGGCAACAATGACACTACACAACTTCATTAGACGACATTATTCTAGGACAGATGCAGAGTTTTTCGTTATAGAAGAGGATTCAATGGAAATACCACCTGAGGCATTTGAATACCACGTTGGACGTTCTATCCCACAAATCAATATAGATTCACCTGTCACAAACACCAGATGGTGAAGGCGCTTCAGAGATGGCAGGTTTAAGAGAGCAAATAGCAAATGACATAAGCCAAGGCATTTAGATTGCATTACATATTATGTCTTTCAATTATGTTTAATTATTTTCGTCATATTAAACATACGTTGTAGATGACATCTAAATTTTGGATTAAATATGAGTGAGGAGAAAAATATTTATGGGTGTTTATTATATGTTGTTTGCTGTTTAAGCATGAACATCGAAGTTGGTATATATTTCATGTCATGGCTTCAGATGGCTTGGCTTCAGATTACTTCAGATTACTTCAACATCAGAACCATCATTATTTTTCAATCATGCATTGTCTTTTTTTTTCAGTCGTGTTATTCTCCAAAGGTTCAAGAAATGCAACAATTTATTTTTTTTTTAGCCTTTTTGATGTCTATATTGGAGCAGATGCATGCTCTCAACAAATTTTTCATCTTTGTCTGGATCATTTTTAACAGAAACTTGTTTGGAAGAAAGAACACTTTTTGAGTTCATACTTGCATGAAATATTTGTCTGGAAGAGTAAATTGTTCATAACCTTAACATCAAGTTTAACATTTTTGTCATTTGTCTTTTCTAAACTACAATTTAGAAATTTAGCTCAGATTAGAAGGCTACATGAAACTATAGTTTGTATGGAACTAATAGGAAGATTTACATACACCACTCTCTTTTCCTTTGTATTTACATATCTATCACCTACACCTTAATTTTTACATACATGCCAAGTGTATTTCACTTTGTTTAAAGGTTAAAATGATGGTGTTTTTGATGTGCTGTGAATAATTTGGGTGGTATAAATGTAAAGTTCAAATTTTTGGGTGTTAGATATGTAAGAAAATAGGAATTGAGTGGTATGTATGTAAAAGCCACTTGAAATTATTATATTTGATGTGGTTGTCACATTTTATCAAATAGTTTTTTGTTCTTAGACTTTTATGTTGAATATTTGTCCATTTTCATTGTTAATATAATAGTAGGTCGGCATTCATGCTGGCCTTGTTTGAAGAAATGTTGTTCAGATATGGGTTTCTTTCTTTGTGTAATTTTGTGCAGACTGACTGAGACTGCATGATGTTATTGTAAGAAGTGTAAATATCATGTAGGAGTTCTATATCTTGATTCTGAAGCTTGGTTTTGGATTTATATCGGTTCTATTTAACTCTGTTTGCATACATAACAATGGAAGCATTGAAGTTTAATATTTCTTGGTTCTATTATACATGGGAACATATTTATGCTTTAAAAACTTCTGCAATAAATATTGGTGCTTGAACAAGCGAATACAATTGAAAGTATTATGCACTACAAAATGTCACAACACTATAGTATGGTTATGGAAGCATATGAAATTTATAAGCAATCTTTATGTAGCTTGGATGGACCCATGCTATGTTGTAGTTTGGATGGCAACCACTACTATGGTATGACCCATTTGGTGGGGACGAATTTAGGGTCTGTTGGATTTTTATGGTTGGGAAGCTGTAATCAATTTTTATATATAAACCACCTTACATATGCATAAAATGGTGGTATTTCTTATGTTATATGAAAGATCTGGGTGCATACATGTAAAAGATAAAGTTCAGAAGTTGGTATGTATGGCAATGGCTTTTATTTCTCTGACATTTTCGTCATTGGTTTTGTTTCTTTATGGCTTACATTTACCTCCCAGCTTGTAGAGTGCTTTGTTTCCTTTAGATCTTTTCCTGTTCAGGCTGGTTGGGTGTTGGGATTATTACTGGCATGAAAGTTACATCAAGTGGTTGCTTTGAAGGATACTTCTACTTCTATCAAGTGGTTGCATTTACAGTGGTGTAAAAAAACGAGCATGATAATTAAAGATCTAATGAAGACCAATCCTGTAATTAGCTAAGATACTACTAAACTACGTTAGTGAAGATGGCTTAAAGGCCAACATAAGAGATGATGTGCTTTTGCCTACCAACTTTCTTGATGCATTTGGTAGCTTGAAACTTCCATGGTCTTTCTTTATAGAATTTTTTATTCGTCATCTCTTATTGTATTGTTTTATGACTAAAGCTATTTTGGGAGAGTTCTCCATTAGGCTACATGTTTTATGTCTGGAGTGTGGAAGACATCTGATTCGTCCTGATTATTTTTTTTTATTAAATGTTTATATTTATAATTTTGACAATTTTATTAGGGTTACATTATATTTTGAGTTTGTGTTACCTTATAATGTTAACAATCTTTAAAATAGCAGAACTACTCTTTTGTGAGGCGTGAATTTTGTTTAATACTCAACTGTAGTTCCTGCAGTTGGCATTAATTTCGTTTTAGCCTATGCATATGAGTTAATGCATGAAGTTTTTTGTGAGGCATTTACTAGAAGGAAGCTATATGAAGTTGATAAGTGTTTTGTTTGGGGGAATTTTGTGAGGCAACACAACTATCTTGCAACATTGATCTAGAAATTTGTGATTGTCATACAAAAATAATTTATATTCGAGTGTTGTCATCACACTCAAGTGGTCCCATATGTTTGTCCCCCATGTATTTGTTCAACCTCTGTTCTCTATTGTCCTGTATTCAAAAAAATTTGGCACGTTAGAATGGCTTAAATAATTACAGCAACCATTGTGTCATTTATTTTTTTGATGATGGAATTGAGGGAATCAAGTATGCAAGTCAATGTTGATTTGAAAAAGCTATTAACTGTTGTAATTAGAATTTTATTTATGATACTCTTAAGGGGAGATTTTGTAGATACATAGGCAAAATGTCAGGCCTAAAGTCTTCTGAATAGTGAACTTGTTTTAGCTGTTAATGTATATGGATGAAGCTGAATTTTTTGTAAAATGCTGAATTTGCGATTTGTTTTATAGAATCATGAGTATAATAGAGACAGGTGATGCTTATATTAGTGTTTGTTAATGTGAATATATTACTTTATGCTGGTTAATAGCTTTACCTCTTATATGGTGGATAATGGTGGAGCAGTTTGGATGAACACGCAAATTTGTTGTCGGCAATTGCTGTCTCCACACTTGGGTAAGTGTACTGACCTTATTTTCTCAATTTTTGTACTAATTTATTCTAATTTTAATAACTGCAGGACGATGAGTTCCAGACATTCAAGGAAGTCAGAAAAAGTGATGTGTCGTTGCAGACTACCATCTTTGTTATTCACGTCACGGCAGACACATAACTTCGGGAGGTAGTTATACAGGTGCCCGTGTTGGGGACAAGGACCGGAAGACTGCAAATTCTTCAGGTGGGTCGACAATGCAACTGTTTCTACGATATCCCAATTGGACACAACTGCTAGGAGTTCGATAGTACCACAACGGGAGACCACCGCATATGGTTCGAGTTCTTCCGTATCCACCGCACCCCATTCTACAGGTTTGCTCGGGGTTTTGAGGTATCAAAAGCGGGCTACATTCGTCATGATGTCTCTCTACATTTTAAAGCCAATATTGTCATATTTTTCCTTGTAATTTTAACATGTTATTTTTTCTTTTTTTTTTTGTCCTATTATAGTCCATATTAGTGTGTGAATATGTAATGACGAGGAGGGAGCCCGGGTGGTGGGGCAAGGCAGGCGGTTGCGTTGAAGGCCGAAGAGGCGTCTAGAAGGAGGTCGATGTGAAAACAACAACAGGAGAGGAGTCCAGTTGGAAGGTAGCAAGGTGGTGGCCTACTGGGGGTAGGCGGCCTGCTGGGAAGAGTCGGACGGCTGCTGGAAAGTCAGGCGGCTTATGGGAAGAGTTGGATGGTGCGTTAGAAGGAGGCCGACGAGAAGAATAGTGACGAAAGAGGAGTCCTGTTGGATGGCAGCAAGGTGGCGGTCTGCTGAGTGGTAGACGACCGCTAGGAAGAGTCGAATGGCTGTTACAAAGAGCTAGATGGTGCTCCGGAAGGATGTCGACGCGAAGGACAACGATGGGAGAGGAGTTCTGTTGGATGACAACAAGGTGGTGGCTTACTGGGAGGTAGGCGACTGCTAGGAAGAGCCTGATGGTGCGCTGAAGTAGGTTGATGAGAAGGACAGCGATGAGAGAGGAGCCTGCTGGAGGGCAGCAAGGTGGAGTCCTGTTGTAGGGTGGAAGAATAAATCTCCTCACGGTCATGCTACAGCCTGAGCATCACTCAGACCAGTGGAGACGATCACCACCTCGGACGAGGTACAGTCGGAGTACCTCATTGACGTCGAATACAAGCCTTGAAGGGAAATTACCAAAGTTAAAACTTGAATTCCGATGCAAAACAAAGTCTACTTATTCTAAGCACATCATCCTATAGTTATAAAAAAGACTAGACATATTTTAGGTAATGAAAATAAGAGAGGTAAATAAAGTATAACCATATTTTCAGATTTTATGAAAGTATTTAAAATAAGAAAAGTTTTAAAATAAAAAGAGAGAACAAGATCTAACCAGGATTTCAAATTTTAGGAAAGTATTTGAAATAGGAAAGTGCTAGGAAGGAAAATAAGAAAAGAAGGAAAGGAAGGAAAATATGAAAAGAAGGAAAGGAAGGAATAAAGAAAGGAGGTGTCGGTCAACTTTTTCGATAGAGATAGATTTGAAAATATGAAATATGAAAATAATTTTTGAAATTTAATTTTATAATGGATATATAGTTTGGGTTTTGAAAGTAGTATGTTTTAATTTTTGAAAAATGAGACCAAGTGGATCTCATTCGTCCAATAGTTTGCATAATCGTGNCTGCATGTTGGTCCTTAGCCCTTGCAACTAGAAGTTGAGTGCTTGGGACCATTCGTGCGAGTTTTCACAAAAATGAGTAAAGAAGCGGTTTGAAGTTCTATGAGAGGTGGGCTCCATTACTAGTCCGCTAGGATGGTCAACCAGGAACTCCTAAGGCTAGATCCTAGGTTCTAAGATTAGGAGGCTAAGACCTCACTAAAATGAGGTCAACAGGAGGAGAAAGGGAAAGGAAGAGAAAAGGAAAGGAGAGAAAAGGAAGGTGAGGAGATGAAGGAGTGGGCGGCAACCCCCTTACTTGAGGACCAGTCAGTCCTCTCTCGAGCTACGCATTAGTCTCCTGGGGTTGGAGGAGGTTCAACCTCACCTGTAAAAGCTTCTGGTCTCTTGTCTTTAATTATGATAGCACTGAAATCCCACTGTCAACTGTACTGCCTTCCAATGCACTTGCAAATGCAACTCCATCTCAGTCTAATCTCCTAAGGCTGAAGTCTCTTACATGGTGGTGGTCATGGTGGTATAGAATCGATTATGACTAAAATCAGTCTCACTACTCTGATCGAAGGAAGTATAATGAGGCGTTTACTGTCCTTTGTGAAGAAGTGCATGTTTATGAATCCATCAGTTGAGTTTTTTAGTCAAATTGCCACGACCTTGAAGATGGGAGGCATTCATGGGGACCAAATCACACCATATCTAGTTCTGCAGCACTCCCTATTGAAAACTCTATTAAGGATTACCGGTCGATGCTGACCCTGTTTTTCTTCTTCAGCTATGTAGGTGAATATGACTGAAAATGCCTCTGAGTCGTGAGTCCCAATTTTTTACCATCTGGATGACACATTCTTAATGTTACCCCCATTAATGATAAGACTGCATATCTTTTCGTTCACTGTACAACGGGGGCGGAAAATGTTGTAGCGAAGCCACTGCGTCATCTCTTCGTCCTGCAGAATTCATCAAACTGCAAGTTCTCCCTAATTTGGTGGAAGTTGATGCTCCTCGCCCTGTTCCTTGACACACCTAAAAATGTGTTACTTTTTTATATACATTTTATGCTTATTTTCAAAAGAGATTACACTTTAATGGAAGGTATTTTGTATATTTTTGGCTTCAAATTCAAGAAATAGAGTTTTGGAGAAAATGAAACAAAAATAATGCAATTTAGAGTCAAATCGAGTAAGGAAGAAAATTCTGATCTGATGCATTTTGATGTCTTTCTGTGCTTAATCTTCTTTACATTTATCACAAGTTTTTGAATAAAATTGCACTTTAAAGAAAAGTTACTTTCATGTTTATCTTGTGGAAATAACTCTTGCAGCGGATTGGAGCTTAAATGATGTGAAATGAAGCAAAATGGAGCGAAACTGGTGTGTTGCCAACAAGGTAGCACCTAAGCGCCAGTTTTGCCTAGGAAACGGTGTGGACGAATCTAGACGCCCCAATGAGTTTATAAGGCACCTTTTGGGCCTTGGGAAGACAATTTTTTGCATTTCAAACTCTTGGAAGCTCCCTGAACGTCCAAAGATTGTAGATAGGAGTAGGAGATGTAGATTTCTACATTTTCTGGAGAGATTGGTGAGGGATTTTGAGAGATATGTGTAAGGAATTGTACAACCATTTCGTGAATCGGCAGGAGGCTTTGTTGGAGAGATTTTCATCCTTCTTCCAAAAGAAAAAAAAACTAAGCATTGTGTTCTTCATTATTTTATAATTGTTATAAACATTTTCTAGTAGATTTGCTTTCATTTAATGAAGTTTTATGTTTGTTTTATCCACGCTTCGTGAGTAATTTTCTTTACTCTTTTCTTTTGATATGAAGTAGTGGCAAGAGTAGGAAAATTTATTTTAAGATGAAATAATTTTTATTTCTATGTGATGAGTAATATATCATTTGTTTTATTGACATAACTTAAGTGAAAATATATTATGTTAAAATCTATTGTAGTTAAAACTAAGACTCCGGAGAGCAGTGATCTTGTAACTTTAGTGCACTCATATTGTTCGGTTGACTATGATGAAGTAGTTTAGGCAGCAATGCAACTTTTTTAAGAAAATATAATTTATGATCGGTTTCTATTAAGAGCTTCTAGGTGGTAGCTAGTTGTGTAAAACTAATAAAATACTAAGTGTACCTATAAACTCAAAAGAGGGTAGGTAGACATATGTTCCTTGTTAGCATATAATTTATTACATAATGTTATCGTTCTTTTATTGCATATGTCATCATCTTCATTTATTTATTTTTTTGCAATGAAAAATATGCATGTTTAGGAATTTAGATTTGCTCAGAAATTCTCTTATTTTATTAATGTGTTGGTATTTTCACCAATTGTTAATTTATTTTACAAACTAGTTATTTATAATGTTAAAATCCGTTACAAAACATAATGACCCGGGAGGGTTATAATTTTACCCCAACTTGTGAATACCACACTAACCCTTAAGATGGAGGGGAGCCAAATTCAGAGGGGAGTACAAATAGATAGAGAGATAAGTTTTGCTGGGTGTAGAATTTGTGTTTCTAGGGCGACAAACTAGATTCTTAACCAATTTAGTCTAGAGTTTCAGAATTAAGGCTAGATGTTAGCCCTACAGAGAAGGCGCAGTGAGTAATCTAGAGGTAAGACTAGAATTTATCCAACATAACCAAGGATTTAAGGAACAAACTTTAGATTATCATATATTCTTTATGCACTCGGGAGAGGATAAAGAATATGTATGCTCCTATTTGTCACTAGCCACATTAAATTTTAAGCATTTCATTCTTACGCATTATATAGGTTGTCGCATGTGAAAGATAGTTTGTAACATCTCAAAATTCTCCAAACCAATTTCTCTAGTTAGGATTATTTTTAGATATAGATTTGTATGTAGGAGTAGTTGGTAGAAATACCCTTAATCGTCATTCCAAAATAAGACCTGACAGTAGTATACTAGAATTAGCCTAAGGGATTTTTACTTTCTTTCTCTGTGGGATCGATACTCTGGTCTTAAGAGAAAACCCTATAATACTTGAAATGATACGTGCACTTGTGTAGTTCCCCTTGTGTGTTATCTATAAATTAAATTCTTAACTCTATAACATATTTGTTTTGCATACTAGCCGCCATAATTAAGCAGGGTCAAGTATTTTGCCATGAAATTAAATATCTGCGTAATTGCAGGTTGAATCAAGTATTTGGTGTCGTATTTGGAGTTTGGAATTGAAGTAATTGCACATATATGTTCATGCACATTCTAGCATTCATCAAGTTTAGGGAGCCGTTGTCAGGGAAGCAACGATAAGAACTTTAGGAGAATTTTTAGTTGAATCTACAAGACTAAGATTTGGAAATTGTAGTATTATTATCTAATGTATATAATTACCGTCTTTATTTAAAAAAGACCCAAAATACTAAAATATTTCGAGTGTTTGAAGTACTGAATATCTGTCATATTAGTTAAATCTTTAGATTTGAATGCGCTGTCCAGGAGCTGCTGACCTTGAACTGTATGACTCAAAGCTAGGAAGAACTTTTAAGAGGAAATTAGAAATCCATAAGGAGAAAAGTGGTGAGCAAGTGACCTTAAGATTCGTCGGGCTGACAACGTTGAACCAAGTGTTTCATGGGAGGCAACCCATGGGTTATCTGTGTTAGTATGTTTGTGAGTTATAATTGTTTGTGGTGTACTGTGTTTGTTTTAGTGTGGATTAATCAGTTTGATTGATGTTGGTGGATGTTTGGATTGTTAGTAGATTAATTAGATCTTTGTGTGTCATGTGGATTAATTAGTTTGATTGATATTGGTGGATGTTTGGATTATTAGTGTATTGATTTGATCTTTGTGTATCAGGAGGGAGGTGATTCCTCAAATTTTTATTATGGCTAGACTTGTATATGTTCTCTTGTAGTAGTTAGATTAACGAGTCCACTACGACTCGGGTCTTAACCGAACTTGAGTTTTATAGGAGACATCTTGAGTTTGGGCAGTGACAGTTCCATCTCAATTCTGTTACTTTATTTGAACTTGTTTTCTTCAATATGATTTAATAAAATAATTGAAGAATAACTTGAGGATGATATTACACTATCTTTATAACTGTTAGAGGTGCATACTTAAAGGGATAAGGTGACGCTTAAGGGTGGTGCTCGCGAGCCAATATATCAGGGATACTCGTATCCATAGGGTTAGGTCTCATAAAAGCATTTAAAATACTCAATTTATCAATGTAGTGATTTCATTAGAAATTGGAAATATGATAGTGAGTTGCGATGAGTTAAAGAAAAAATTGACCTCATTTATCATGTGTTTGTGTTTATTTTGCAACAATATAGAGGACTTGAAAAACACTTATGATACCTGTTGTGCTAGTAAACTTTTCTTTAGCTCAATTTCATTTTGGCATGATTAGCTTAGATTTACTTTCTGTTGCAAATTGTTCTGTCCTGATGAATACGTGTGGATGTTTCTGATAGACATTTGTGGCAGATAGACATTCTGAGTTATTTTTCTCTCTGCTTATATTTTTTGTAGTTAATGTTATACATGTTAAAAATCAAGTTTGGTGGAAGAAAGAAATGTAAATTTCAAAGTTAGCATACATCATTTTGGTTTAATTTTATTGCAAGCATGTTTTAGGCTAGATTTACTCTCCTCCAGTCATTCTATCATAAATATGCATGTATATGAATTTGATAGGATGTTGCAGTAGCTGGTAGATTCAACTTTTACATTTTCTTTCTACTACATTTTATAGAATTGATTGTAAAATATTTAAACATTCAAGTTTGGGATTGGGGGAGAAAAATAAAATTCAAAGTTAAACTTTGCTTGTCCTAAAAGATACTACAAATAAATTTTATTTGAAAAATGATTTTTGTTATGTGGAGTTATCTTAAGATTACTAAAATTTTAATTATTAAAATACAATAGGAAAACTTGGTAAGGTCTTGAGTAAAAATGATGAAACTAAAGTTGAGACGTTTAATAGAAAATAATAGGGAAATGATTTTACTATTTATATTAGGAAAAATTGAATTTTGAAAAATTAAGGATTGTTAGAATAATACTTTTTGAAGAATTTAAACTTTATTAAAAAAAAATTTCAAATACTAAATTTTAAGTTAAGGATAGAAAATAAGTTTTTAACTTTAGAAAAGAAATAGTAAAATTCAAAACCATTAAAGACCTATCCAAACATATTAATCATCACATCAAAGATTAACGATTAAAAATATCTTGAAAGAAAAGAAAAAAGAAAACAAAAAGAAAAGTAAAAAAGAAAATATGTGGGGAGAAGCTTGAGGATTACGACCTAATTGAAAATTGATTTCACATGAAACTTTCCAAGGAAGAAAACTTAGGAACAATCCTACGCCTAATTTCAGAAAGTATCAGTAAAATTATTTTTTGTAGAAGTCATAGATTCTGAAATTAATATTTATCTAAGAATTTAAAGTTTGGAAAATTTTCAATTATCTCTGAATTAAATAAAAAATCAGAATTCCCTAGTATAATACTAAATATTCTGATATCTTAGATATCATCTAATTTATTGGAAATTCTTCTAAGTTGGATTATAACATTTCTAGAAAAAAATTTTAGAACATCTTAAAAAAACCCACTAACACAAATCAACATATTTTTCAAAAGTTTTAGTGTTACTTGAGGACAAGTAATGTTTATGTTTAGAGAAATTGACATGCCTAAAAATGTGCTACTTTTTATATATATTTTACGCTCATTTTTAATGTTATTTCACTTTAATGAAAAATATTTTGCATGTTTTTGGCTTCAGGTACAAAAAATAAAATTTTGGAAGATATGGAGAAAAATGATGCAATTTAGAGTCAAACTGAACAAAAAAGAAAATTCTGATTTGACACATTTTTATATGTATTTTTATGTTTAATCTCATTTATATTTATCACATATTTTTGAATGAAATTGCACTCTAAAGAAAATTTAATTTCTTGTTCATATTGTAGGTATTACACTTAGAGTCGATTGAAGATGAAACGGGGTGAAACACAACGAAACGGGGGTGTTGCCAGCAGGGTATTGCCTAGGCGTCAGTCTCGCCCAGAAAACGACTCGAATCTAGTTGCCTCAAGAAGTTTATAAGGAACCTTTTGGGACTTGGGAAAGCACCTTTTGGCATTTCAAGCTCTTGGAAATTCCAAGAACGTCCAGAGGTTTGTAGATAGGAGTAAGAGATGTATATTTCTATCTTTTCTGGAGAGATTAGTGAGGAATTTTGAGAGAAATGTGTAAGAAATTGTACTACCAATGAGTGGATCGACAGTAGACTTTGTTGGAAGGATTTTCATCTTTCTTTAGAAGAAAATAAACTAAGCATTGTGTTCTTCATAATTTTATAATTGTTGTAAATACTTTCTAGTGGATTTGTTTTTATTTAGTGAAGTTTTCTGTTTTATTTTATCTAAACTTCGTGAGTAGTTTTCTTTACATTTTTCTTTTGATATGAAGTAGTCATAAGAATAGAAAAATTTGTTTTAAGATAGAATAATTTTTATTTCTATGTGATGAGCAATATCTCATTTGCTAAATTGACATAACTTAAGTGACAATATGTTATGTTAAAATTTGTTGTAAGTGAAACTAAGACTCAAGAGAGTCGTGATCTTACAACTTGAGTGCACATATATTTTCCAATTTGGTCTAGAGTTTTGGACTTAAGGCTAGATGTTAGTCCTACAGAGAGGGCATAGTAGGTAATCTAGAGGTGAAATACTAGAATCTATCCAACATAACCAAGGATTTAAGGAACAAACTTTAGACTAGCCTACTTTTTATGCACTCGGGAGAGAATAAATAATAAGTATGCTCCTATTCGTCACCGGCCACATTAAATTTTAGGTATTTTATTCTTACGCATTATCTAGGTCGTTGCATGTGAAAGGTAGTTTGTAACATCTCAAAATTCTCTAAACTAATTTCTCTAGTTAGGATTATTATTGGATATAGGTTTGTAGGAGTAGTTGGTAAAAAACAACCTTAAACGTCATCCCAAACTGAGATCTGACAGTAGCAAACTAGAATTAGCCTAAGAGATTCTTACTTTACTTTTCTGTGGGATCGATACTCTGGTCTTAAGAGAAAATCCTATAATACTTGAAATGATACGTGCACTTGCGTAGTACCCGTTGTGTGCGATCTATAAATTAAATATTAAACTCTATAACATATTTGTTTTGCATACTAACTGACATAATTAAACAGGGTCAAGTTTTTTGTCATGAAATTAAATATCTGCATAATTACAGGTCGGATCAAGTATTTGGTGTCGTCTTTGGAGTTTGAAATTGAAGTAACTGCACATATATGTTCGTGCACATTATAGGAGGCATCAAGTTTTTTGGAGTCGTTGTCGGGAAAACAACGGTAAGAATTTTAGGAAAATTTTTAGTTGAACCTACAAGACTTAGATTTGGAAATTGTAATATTGTTATCTAAGAGGTTTAATTATTGTGTGCTTATTTAAAAAAACCCAAAATACAAAAAATATTAAAAGTGTTTGAAGAACTGAATATCTGTCCTATTAGTTAAATCTTTAGATTTGAATGCGTAGTCCAGGAGCTGTAGACCTTAATTCGTATGACTCAAAAGTAGGGAGAACTTTTAGGAGGAAATTAGAAATCCATAAGGAGAAAAGTGGTCAGCAAGTGAAATATGTATAACCTTAATATTCGTCGGGCTGACGACGTTAAACCAAATGCATCATGGGAGACAACCCATAGGTTATCTGTGTTAGTATATTTGTGAGTTATAATTGTTTGTGGTGTATTGTTTTTGTTTTAGAGTTAATTGATTAGTTTGATTAATGTTGGTGGATGTTTGGATTGTTAGTGGATTAATTTGATCTTTGTGTGTCATTGTGGATTAATTAGTTCGATTGATGTTGGTAGATGTTTGGATTGTTACTGTATTGATTTGATCTTTGTGTATCATGAGGGAGGTGATTCTTTAACTTCTTATTATGGCTAGACTTGTATATATATATATATATTCTGCTGTTGTAGTTAGACTGACGAGTCCACTACGACTCGGGTCTCAACCGAACTTGAGTTTTACAGGAGACATCTTGAGTTTGGGCAGTGACAGTTCCATCTCAATTCTGTTACTTCCATTATCTGATCTTGTTTTCTTCAATATGGCCTAATAAAACAGTTGAAGAATAACTTGAGAATGATATTACACTATCATTATAAATGTTAGAGGTGCATACTTGAAGGGATAAGGTGATGCTTAATGGTGGTGCTCGTGAGCCAATATATCAGGGATACTCATATTCATAGGGTTAGGCCTCATAAAAGCATTTAAAACTACTCAATTTATCAGTGTAGTGGTTTCATTAGAAATTGAAAGTATGATAGTGAGTTGCAATGAGTTAAAGAAAGAATTGATCTCATTTATCAAGTGTGTTTGTGTTACAACAATATAGAGAACTTGAAAAACACTTAAATATATATATATTTTAAGTTGATACCTGTTGTGCTGGTAGACTTTTCTTTAGCTCAATTTCATTTTGACATGTTTAGTTTAGATTTATTTTCTGTTGCAAATTGTTCTGTCCTGATGAATATGTGTAGATGTTTTTGATAGACATTTGTGGTAGATAGAAATTCCGAGCTATTTTTTTTCCTACTTATATTTTCTGTACTGAATGTTATACATGTTACAAATCAAGTTTGGGGGGAGAAAGAAAAATAAACTTCATAGTTAGTATTCATCCTTTTGGTTTAATATTATTGTTAAACATGTTTTAGGCTAGGCTTACTTTCTCCTGCAGTCATATTATCTTGAATATGCAGGTATATGAATTTGATAAGATATTGCTTCAGTTTTTACTTTTTCTTTCTACTACATTTTATAGAATTGATTGTAAAATATTTAAAAATTCAAGTTTGTGGTTGGGGGAGAAAAATAAAAATCAAAGTTAAACTTTACTTGTCCTAAAAGATACTACAAATAAATTTTATTTAAAAACTGATTTTTGTTATGTGGAGTTATCTTAAGATTACAAAAATTTTAATTATTAAAATACAATAGGAAAACTTGGTAAGGTCTTGAGTTAAAAGGATAAAACTAAAGTTGAGGCGTTTAATAGAAAATAATATGGAAATGATTTTACTATTTATAGTAGGAAAAATTGAATTTTTGAAAAATTAAGGATTGTTAGAATAATATTTTTTGAAAAATTTAAACTTTATTAAAAAAAAAATTCAAATACTACATTTTAAGTTAAGGATAGAAAATAAGTTTTCAGCTTTAGAGAAGGAATAGTGAAATTCAAAATCATTAAAAACCTATCTAGATATATTAATCCTCACATAAAAGATTAAAGATTAAAAATATCTTGAAAGAAAAGAAAAGAAAACAAAAAAAAAACAAAAAGAAAAGTAAAAAGAAAATATATGGGGAGAAGCTTGATGACTAGGACCTAATTAAAAATTAATTTCACATGAAACTTTCTAAGGAAAGAAACTTAGGATCAATCCTACGCTTAATTTCAGAAAGTATTAGTAAAATTATTTGTTTTAGAAGTCATAAATTCTGAAATTAATATTTATCTAAGAATCTAAAAATTGGAAAATTTTCAATTATCTCTGAATTAAATAGAAAATCAGGATTCCTAAGCATAATACTAAATATTCTGATACCTTAGTTATCATCTAATTTATCGGAAATTCTTCTAAGTTGGATTATAACATTTCTAGAACAAAATTTTAGAACATCTTAAAGAAACACACTAACACAAATCAACATATTTTTCAAAAGTTTTAGTGTTACTTGAGGACAAGTGATGTTCATGTTTAGATGAACTGACATGCTTAAAAATGTGTTACTTTTTATATATATTTTACGCTCATTTTTAATGATATTGCACTTTAATGAAAGATATTTTGCATGTTTTTAGCTTCAGGTACAATAAATAAAGTTTTAGAATATATAGAGCAAAAATGATGCAATTTGAAGTCAAATTGAACAAAGAATAAAATTTTGATCTGACACATTTTGATGTCTTTTCTATGTTTAATCTCATTTACATTTATCATATATTTTTGAATTAAATTACACTTTAAAGAAAGTTTATTTTCATGTCCATCTTGTAGGTATAATACATAGAGTCGATTGGAGATGAAACGGGGAGAAACACAGCAAAACGAGAGTGTTACCAGCAAGGTATCGCCTAGGTGTCTATCTCGCCTAAAAAACGACGCAAATCTAGACGCCTTAAGAAGTTTACAAGGCACCTTTTGGGACTTGGGAATGCACCTTTTGACATTTCAAACTCTTGGAAACTCCAAGAACGTCTAGAGGTCGTAGATAGAATTTTGAGAGATGTGTAAGGAATTGTACTACCATTGAGTGGATCGACATGAGACTTTTCGGAAGAATTTTCATCTTTCTTTTAGAGGGAAAAAATTAAGCATTGTGTTCTTCATTATTTTATAATTGTTGTAAATACTTTCTAGTGAATTTCTTTTGATTTAATGAAATTTTCTGTTTTATTTTATCTATGTTTCGTGAGTAGTGTTCATTACTTTTTTCTTTTGATATGAAGTAGTGACATGAATAAAAAATTTTGTTTTAAGATAGAATAATTTTTATTTCTATGTGATGAGTAATATCTCCTTTACTTCATTGACATGACTTAAGTGACAATATGTTATGTTTAAATCTGTTGTAAGTGAAACTAAGACTTGGAAGAGTCGTGATCTTGCAACTTGAGTGCACTTACATTGTCCAATTTGGTATAGAGTTTTGGACTTAAGGCTAGGTGTTAGTCCTACAGAGAGGGCACAGTGGGTGATCTAGAGGTGAGATGCTAGAATCAATCCAGCATAACCAAGGATTTAAGGAACAAATTTTAGATTAGCCCATGTTCTTTATGCAGTCAGGAGAGAACAAAGAATATGTATACTCCTATTCGTCACTGGCTACAGTAAATTCTAAGCATTTCATTCTTACGCATTATCTAGGTCGTCGCATGTGAAAGGTAGTTTGTAACATCTCAAAATCCTCCAAACTAATTTCTCTAGTTAGGATTATTTTTAGATATAAGTTTGTATTTAGGAGTAGTTGATAGAAAACACCCTTAATCGTCATTTCAAACTAAGACCAAACAGTAGCATACAAGAATTAGCCTAAAGGATTCTTACCTTGCTTCTCTGTGGGATCAGTACTCTGATTTTAAAAGAAAACCCTATACTACTTGAAACGATACATGCACTTGCATACTACCCCTGGTGTGTGATCTATAAATTAAATTCTAAACTCTACAACATATTTGTTTTGCATACTAGCCGCAATAATTAAACTGGATCAAGTTTTTTGCATAGAATTAAATATCTGCGTAATTGCTGATCGGATCAAGTATTTGGTGTCATCTTTGGAGTTTGAAATTGAAGTAATTCTACATATATGTTCGCGCACATTCTAGGGGGCATCATTCCTCAGCTTCCTGCTTCTCGCTAACCTCTTCCACAACACCCTGTTAGGTAAAAGTTACAACTTTGTTCGTCAAGCAGCTGGAGGCTATGTGCCCAAATCCTCGACATCTGAAACATTTTCTGGCTGGCACAGTAGTTGGCTTCTTCTCATTGGGGTAGCTTTCTCTGTATCTGAACCAATTTTCTCAATTTTCTGTGGCGTGCTCCTACTAGTGTCTTCAACTATGGGCGATTGCTTGACTGGTGGTAGTTGTTGGCTTTTCTTCTACTGTTTTTCCACTTTCAATGTTAGTGTCTGGACATGCCCCACCATCCTGTATGGCTGTAGCTGCACCACATTGCTAATACTATGCTTCAAGCCCCCAAGAAATCTGGCTAGTGTATTCTCTACTGGCTCTATCAGGCCACACTTTAGTTGTAAGTGGTCGAACTAAACTGTGGACTCCTGTATTGAAAGGTCTCTCTGTTGCAGATTGTGGAGTTTTAACATGTCATGTCGGCAATGGGGGGAAGATATTTCTTCTGCATGGTTTTCTTCTTCTTCTTCCATGTGGCAATCTTTTCATTTCCTTCTTGCCTCCTCTATCATTGTACATTCTCCCACCATAGAGAGCCACCATTTTTTCAATTTGATAGCAGCTAATCTGACTCGCCTTTCTTCGGGCACATCTTCATATTCAAAGATCCTCTCAACTGCCTGTAGCCATTTAATAAATTCATCCGGATCCATGCTCCCCTCAAACTCAGACAAATCTACCTAGATCTCATGGTCTTGGTGCCCTCCAAATGACATCTTTTCCCGGAAAGTTTTTCTATGGAAGGGACCCAAGCATCCTTAGGCCTCCTTTGATATTGGAGTACAAGCCGTGACCTATTTATTACATCACTGAAATTATCACTATGGAAGGGATTTTGATCTTCTTCTCTCTCCCTCCTTCGAATCTCCAAGTCTCGGTCAAATATAGCTTCTTCTTATGTCATCTCTTAAATTTCTGTAATTTTTTGTTGGAGGCGACAAAGTTCTCGCCGTAAATCTTCCCGGATAGGCTCAGACATATTTCTCCTCGACAAAATGTTTGACGATTTGGGATTTGTGGAAGAAAAGAAAAGAAGGAAAAAAGAAAAAAGAAAAAAAAATAAACAAAAGAAAAAAAAATAATTTTGGGGTGGTGGATTGGGCAGGGGCGGATGCTAGAAACTCTAGGATGAAATTAGGATTGGACCAGCTCTGATACAAAATGATACTGGAGTTAACCCAAACTACGAAGCAATATGACAAATATTATTACCGAGTAAAAATGTTTATACAACGCAGACTCAAAAATAAAGGAAAACAACCCCACAAAGCAAAAGTACAAAAATGACACAACAATGAAGACACAAAAAACTTGATGAGGAGGGAGTTCGAGTGGTGGTGCAAGGCAGGCAGGTGCGGTGAAGGACGAAGAGATGTCTAAAGGGAGGTCGATGCGAAGACCAACAACGGAAAAAGAGTCCTGCTAGAAGGTAGCAAGGTGGCAACCTGCTGAGTGGTATGCGGCTACTGGGAAGAGCTGGACGACTGCTGAAAAAAGCCAAATGGCTACTGGGAAGAGTTGGATGGTGCGCTAAAAGGAGGTCTACGGGAAGCACAGTGACGAGACAAGAGTCCTGTTGGATGGCAGCAAGGTGGCGACTTGCTGGGTGGTGGGCGACTGCTGGGAAGAGCTTGATGGCTACTGAAAAGAGTCAGATGGCTACTGAGAAGAGTTGGATGGTGCGCTGGAAGGATGTTGACGTGAAGGACAATCTGGAGAGTCCTGTTGGATGGCAGCAAGGTGGCGACTTGCTGGGTGGTGGGCGACTGTTGGGAAGAGCTTGATGGCTACTGAAAAGAGTCAGATGGCTGCTGAGAAGAGTTGGATGGTGCGCTGGAAGGATGTTGACGTGAAGGACAATCTGGAGAGTCCTGTTGAATGACAGTAAAGTGGTGGACTGTTGGGTGGTAGGGGGCTGGTTAAAAGAACCAGATGGTGAGCTGGAAGGATGTTGATGTGAAGGACAATCTGGAGAGTCCTGTTGAATGACAGTAAAGTGGTGGACTGTTGGGTGGTAGGGGGCTGGTTAAAAGAACCAGATGGTGAGCTGGAAGGAGGTTGATGCGAAGGACAGCGACGGGAGATGAATCCTATTGAAGGGCAACAAGGTAGAGGTCTTCTGTTGGGCTGGAAAGCAGAGCGATAGCAATATGAAGGGTGGAAGAATAGATCAATATCTCATCAAGGTTGAGCTACAGTCGGACACCACCAGAACCCGTGGAGACGATCACCACTTTGAGCGAGGGACAATCGGGGCACTTCCTCGACGTCGAATACAACCCTTGACAGGAAAATGCCAAGTTTAAAACGTAAATTCAGATACAGAATAAAGGCCCCTAATTCTAAGCACATTATCCACTATTTATAAAAGAGGTTGGACTTATTTTAGGTAATGAAAAAATGAAAGAAGAATAAATATAATAAGGTTTTTAGATTTTAGGGAATGACTTAAAATAAGAAAAGTTTTAAGATAATAAGAGAGAATAAGATCTAATCAAGATTTCAAATTTTAGGAAAGGATTTATAATAGGAAAGTGTTGGGAAGGAAAATAAGGAAAAATGGAAAGGAAGGAAAAAGGAAAGGAGGGAAAAAAGAAATGAAGGAAGAAAAAGGAGGAAGGATAAAGGAAAGGAGGGAAAAAAGAAATGAAGGAAGAAAAAGGAGGTGGCGACAACCCCCCTTCCTTGAGGATCGGTCGGTCCTTTCCTAAGCCAAGTGTCAATTTCAAAATTCAAATGAAATTCAAAATACAAAAGAGTTATTCTATAAAATTTAAAGTAACAATTAGTTTGTAAATACTTTGAAATATTTACAACTGACCAAAAATAAAAAACTAACATATAGTACTTATTAGTTTGCATTCCTTGGTGTTTGTACACATACTATCTAAAGATTTATTTAGCCTAAAACTAGTTTTTTCTGTAAAACGTTAGAAAGTGAAAGTTTTGAGTTAAACTACTCAGTTGTTAACATTTTACAGGAAAATTAGCTTTAGGCTAGAGGGATCCTAGAGAGTATGTGTACAGATGTCGAGGACTACTGGCTGACAGGTAATGTTAGTTTATATTTTCTGTCAGGTATAAATATTTGAAAATTGATATGAACAAGTTTTAACTTTAAATTTTATAGATAAAATGACTCTTTTATGTTTTGGATTTCATTTTAATTATGAAATAAACTGTTAGAAATTTTTTAAAAAATTAATTTTAATATGATATAAAGTTTTGATATTTCAGGGCAATTTGTATCGATCTGAAGTGTACTGATGAGAATAATAGAGAGGCAAAAGCTGCTGATCAGTAAGTAAAGTAAAATCTGATGTCTCCAACATTTAGGGTCTGCTTGGCGCAGCTGTAGATTCTCAGCTTTTCAGCTGCAGCTGCGCTGCCCCAGGAAGCAGCTGTAGGGAAGCAGCTGTGGGGAAGTTGACTGTCTGTTTGGTGCAGCTGNCCATCAACCACCAAACAAGAATGGGTCAAACGAGAAGGGAAAGCAAAGGCAAAACCCTAGTGATGAAAGAAAGGGGTAAAGAACTAAAGAGGTTCCATGCGCTAAAGAAAAAATCGCCGAAATAGGAAGGATATGAGAAGAGAAAACATCACATTCGAAAAAACTCATAAGCTCTCTCATATCTGCGATTAGAAGAAGAAAACTGCTCGTTATACCTCAGATCTGTCGATCGGGGGGCTACGAAGCAAGACGACGAAGGAGAGCCGCGAGGGAAGTAGTTAGGGCAGAAGAGAAACGAAAGGGGTAAGCGGGACAATTGTTCAGACGAAAGCGGGGCCGCGGGGTTAATATCGCAGCCCGCTTTCTCTCCGCTTTGCGAAAGTTTTGCCGCAAAGCTTCGAACCAAACGGTGGACTGCGGGACGAAGCCGCTGTCGCACACAGCGCCGCGCAGCATAAGTCGAACCAAACGAAGCCTTACTAACCCTTCATCCAGTGGTGCTAGTGACCTTATGGAAGCATTTACTCAGATGATGGCTGCAATAACACGACTTATTCAGAGTTATCAGACCCAAGCCAGTGCTAATAGAGTATCATAGATGGATAAATATTTGACGTTGTTCTAGGACATGAGACGAACACTATTTTCAAGAGCAGAATCAGTTGAGGCTGAGAACAGGTTGTTGCATATCAACAAAATCATTAACTTTTTGTCTTGCCCTCCGGAGAGAAGCGTTACATTAACCACTTTTGCTTTCGAGGGGGAAGCAAAGAGGTGGCGATAAGGATAACTACAAGAGAAGCTTGGAGGATGATCCAACAATCAGATTTAATAAGAAGATTTTGTGAGTACTTTTTGTGATTGTTTGGTTCCTTTTTCAATCAGAAGACGGATATAGAACTGATTCATCAGGCTCATGCAGTGCGACCACTCTATTATGCAACACGAGGTTGGGTTTACAAATATGCACCTCAATTAATCCCTAATGTTGAATAAAAGTGTTACCATTTTCTATCTGGATTGAAGGATGTCATCTGACAGCCTTTGATCTTTTTGGGCATTGAGGATTACTTAGTGTTGGTGGAGAGAGAGAGATGGATATAGATTGATATGATGGCTACACTGAGACGTAAAGATTTTTAAAAGAGAAGAGATGTATAAGTCTAGATCCAGACAAGCCACCCTGTAAATCCAATCTAAGCAGTCTAGCACGAAGAAGCCTAGACTCAAAAACAGTGGTTGCGGTACTAGAAGCAACAACAGTGTCATGACATGTGTCAAGTGTGGAAGGGCACATAGAGAGAATTTTTGTTGGATACCAACACCTGTTTTTGGTGCCATCAGCCAAGACACATGACAAGATTGTGTCTTACTTTGGGTCAAATGCCTACTGCAGATACCAAAGCTAGTGATCCACCTTCTCAGAGGACTTTTGACAGACAGAGGCTAGCAGAGTCGTGAGAATCAGCTTCAGCTCCGAGCAGACCCGCCAAGATGTACAGCATCAGACTCAACAGGAAGTAAAAGATTCATCTGTCGTCATTATAAATACTTCTTTACTTTAATACATTTGTCAAATCTTTATTTATTTTGAGATTTTTATATTATCCTTATTATAGGTTTTAGATCTATCAAAAATAAATTGGTTAGAACTCTACTTGACACTGGACCATCGCACTCCTTTATTTTTGAAAATTTTGTGAGATCCGAGGGATTGGAATCATTTATAATGCCTGATGTCTTATCCGTTTTTCTGTCTAATGAGTCTCGCACAATGGCTGATAGAAGTTGTGTGTGAATGTAACAATATGTGATAGAAGCTTGAAGGTGAATTTGAAAGTGTTACCATTAACCAAATTTGAAATGATTCTAGGGATGGAGTGACTATCTAATCAATTCGCAACCATTGATTACTCTAAAAAGATAGTCAAATTTTATATCCCTGAATAAGAATTTAAATTTGTGAGAGATAAATAAATTCTATATATGATAATATCTAGTTTAAAAGCCTACAAACAATTAGCAAAATGGTATCAAGACTTGTTTGGTTAAGCCTGCAAAAGAACCCAAGAAATTGGAGGATATATAGTAGTAAAGGAGTGCCCAAAAAATATTCTTAAATGATTTGTCAGGTTTGCTTCCAAGAAGAAATATAAAATTCTTCATCGATTTAATATCAGGTGCAGAACTAGGGCAAAAGCACCTTATCGGATGACAATCAAGGAGTTGCAAGAATTAAAGAACCAACTACAGGACTTATTAGAGAAATGATTTATCAGACCAAGCACTTGCCCTTGGGGAGCTCTAGTGCTTTTTGTTAGAAAGAAAGATGCATTGATTATCGAGATTTAAACAAGCTCATAATCAAAAATAAATAGCTATTGCCAAAGATTGATGATCTCTTTCATCAATTGGAAGGGGCATCTACATTTTCTAAGATTGATTTGTGCTCAAATTATCGTGAGTTAAGAATTAAAGAAGATGACATAAGAAAATTACTTTTCACTACCAATTATGGTTATTATGAGTTTGTGGTGATGTCTTTTAGATTATCAAATACTCTCATTGTCTTTATCGACCTGAAAACATAATCTTTAAACCATTTCTTGATAAATTCATGATTGTCTTTATCGGTGACATTCTAATATATTCCAGTGATGAAGCTCATCATACAAACACTGAAGGAGAAACAACTATATGTCAAGTTATCAAAATGTGAATTTTGGTTGAGTAGCATTTTGGGGCATGTGATCGACAATGAAGGTATCATAGTGGATCAGAATAAGGTGAAAGCGATAGCTGATTGGTCCAAGCCAATTATTGTTACAGAAGTTCAAAGTTTCCTAGGTATGACAGGTTATTACGGAAGATGTGTTTAGGGGGCCCCTCATACCATAATGTTCTTGTCCAAAATGACTCAAAAAGAGATAAAATTTGAGTGGGCAGATGAGTATGAGAAAGCATTTCCTAAGTTGAAGATGTGTTTGATGACAGCTCCAGTATTGACTATCCCTCTCAAGGACAAAAGACTTCAAGATTTATAGCGAAGAGTCTTTAAAAAAGCTTGGATACATGCTTATACAACAAGGGAAGGTAATTGTTATGCCTCTAGATAATTGAAGAATCGTGGAAAGAATTATCCAAAATATGACCTGGAACTAGTTGTTCTGGTATGTGCTTTAAGAATATGGAGACATTATTTATATGGAGTTAAATGTGAAGTGCTCACAGATCACCAAAACTTAAAGTATAATTTCACACAGAATGAGCTGAATTTTAGACAAAGGAGATAGTTTGAGCTCATAAATATTATTATTATTTAGATATACAATATCACTATGGGAAAACAAAAGTTGCACGTTAACCAAAAAAGCAGCTAATAATGCTAATTGGGTAATTATACAACAAGAACAAATTAAAGATATGTAGTGCTTGCAATTATCGGTAGTAGTACCAACTAATGAAATTTTTGCATTGTTAAATCAAATACTCAGTCAACCAACTTTGTAGTATAGAATAAGAAATACATTGCCACATAATGCATAGTATAAAAAAATATTAGACAACGTGAATGCAGGTCAAATGAAAAATTTTGAGATCGATGAAAAAAACTATTGAGGTGTAAGAATAGAACTTACATTTATGATGTGAATGATTTACAGAAGGAAATCCTGCATGGGACACATTATTCAAGATACACGATACTTTTAGAAGCAATAAGATGTATCAAGAGCTTAAAGGCTTTAGGATTAAAACGCAGTGCAACAGAGTTTGTAGCAAAGTGCCATGCTCGTCAAATGGTTAAGGCTGAGCATCATGAGTTGAGTGGATTGTTGCAAACATTGTTTATACTAGAGAGAAATTGGGAGAAAATTGTAATTGGGCTAATAAGATCAAAGCGGGGTCGTGATGCTATTTTGGGTAATTTTTTATCATCTGACAAAGTTTGTATACTTTTTGTATATCATATAGATATATTATGTGGATAAGCTAGCTAGAATTTATGTAGATGAAATTGTGTGATGGCATATAGCCACAAAGTTTATTATTTCATATCAAAATAGTAGATTCACATTCAGACTATGGAAGAAAGTTCAATAGGCTTTGGCTACTCAGCTGATATTAAATACAATTTTCATCCCCAAACAGACAGTTAGTGAGTGAAAATGAACCATATATTGAAAGACCTGCTTCAATTTTGTGATCTTGATTTCGATAACAATTGGGAAAATAAAATACCTATGATAGAATTTGCCTACAATAATAACTTCCATACCTGTATTGGTATGGCTCCTTAAGAAGCCCTTTATGGAAGGAAATACAACACTTCTTTGTTGGGCAGAAATTGGTGAAAGGAAATTAATTGGTGTTGACTCAGTTGAAGAAGCAATTGAAAAATTTGGTTGATTCAAGATAAACTAAGAAAAGTAAAAAATTGGCAGAGAAAGTATTATGATGTCAAATACAGACCAGTGAAATTTGAAGTGAGAGAATTTGTTTTTCTGAAGGCAATCCAATGAAATGTGTTAAATTGTTTCGAAAGTCTGGGAAGTTGAGTCTACAGTATGTTGGTCCATTTGAAATTGTGGAGATGATTGTGAAAGTAACTTATAGGCTTGCCTTACCAGCATATATATATGGGGTACATAATTTGTTTCATATATCTTTCCTGCGGTAGTATATTGTTGATGAGGCTAGTAAGCTTGTCACATACCCTATAGACATTGAACCTGAATTGACTTTTATAGAAGAAACAGAAAAAATCATAGACTATGATGTGAAGCAGCTCATAAGTAGAGAGATTCTTTTTTTTTGTGTAATATGGAAGCACGAGACTGAAAAAGATACTAAATAGAAGAAATAAAAAAAGAGAGATATCCACACATGTTTAATTAAGGTATGAAAGATATCATTGTACTTTAAAATTTGAGGATGAAATGTTTATAAGGGGAGATTGTAATAATACTATTTACAATTTTTATTAGCATAATTATAAAAAAAAATTTGACGAAAATACCTGTTCCTCTGCTCATGGGAAAGCTTATACGAGAAAGTATTCTCTCGTCCCTTCTTTTCACACGAGAGATAGAGAACGAGGGACAATGGGAGAGAGGGAGAGAAACTGAGAGGAAAGGAGAAGGGAAGCACAAGCGACTGTCCCGTGCTCTAACCAAGTGAAAGGAAGACATAGGATCGAGCGGCCCGCAAGAACCATTTCCACGTGCGTGGAGCATTTGATCCAGCTTATATGGGATTAGTATCAATTCAATTTTGGGATTATATTTTATTGTACAGTTACTGTAATGCCTTTTGCTTAATTTGAAAGATTTAAAGATACTAATTATGTGTCAAATGGTACAATGTGATTGTGTTATTTCAGGTGAATTTAGGTCATTTTGAGTATATCACTCACTCTGTCCAGGTAAGTAGGATGCCATAATAGGCATTTGAGGCTTATTTAGTCAGCTAAATCACACCCATCTTTGTTGCGTCTCACGTCAATTAGTGAATTGGGTTTTCATATGATGTTCTATGTAACAAAATCAAAAACATTAAACTCGACAAAATTATATTTGTGATCATCAAATATTTATTAATAACTAAAATTCTGGGGTTTAATAAGAAAAATATCCATTTTCCTTTCATTAAAATTTTTAGCATGGCTTTCAAATATAAGATCATGACCAGCTATTCTCTCTGATGTTCTTTAAGCAATTAGTATGTACAATTTTAACAATTTACAAGTTGTTTGATAATTTATCAAAAAAATATCATCATTGATTGACTTTAAGCGTTTGAGAAGAGAATTATGAAATTCGTGAATCCTAGTAGTATATTGGAATTCATTACATAGTTTGTTTATAATATTTATAGTGCATTCAATATTGTGATTTTTTGGTTTCCAACAACATCAACCACAAACCTTAATCCCATTGCATCCTATTGAGTGTCATATTTTCATTTAATTCTAATAAATTAAGATCATTTTTTATTCAGTATGCCCAAGTCTTTATAGGTTTATCTCTGCCTTTCTTAACGTAAGTCGAATTTAAAACATCTACTCTCCTAATCGGATCATCAGATGGTTGACATTTAATGTGACCAAACCATCTAAGACGACTATCAAATTTTGTCTGCCCCTGGAGCTACACCAGCCCTATAACAGATATATTCATTTCGCATTTTGTCTCTAAGTGTAAAGCCACTCCTCCAACTACGCATTCTCATCTCTGCAACACTTAACTTAGTTTTATGCTTCTCTTTTAAAGGCCAGCAATCAATGCCATAGAGCATTATAGGTCTCTCCACCATCTTATAAAATTTTCCTTTCAGTCTAAGCGGTACGTTTCTATCACACAATAGGCCCGAAGCATTCCTCCACTTCAACCAACCAACTTGAATTCTACTAATAACATCTCCATCTATATCACCATCACTTTGAACAATACGCCCGAGATATCTAAAGCGTTCATACTTCTTAATAATTTGATCACTCATAGTTACAACTCTATCATTGGAGCTACTACTACTAAAATTACATTTCATCTATTCAGTTTTAGTTCTACTCAAATGAAGACCTTTAGACTCCAATGTAGATCTCCAAAATTCAAGTTTTTTTCTGAGAGTTTTCTCTAGCCTTATCCACGAGAAGGATATCATCAGCGAAAAGCATACACCAAGGTACATCCTCCTATAAATGTCCAGAAAGAACATCCATAACTAAAGCAAAAAAATATGGATTTAAAGTCGATCTCTGATGTAATCCAACTAAAATAGGAAAACATTTGGTCAATCCTCCTTCTGCTCATGATTTTTTGGTTTCCATGAATCATTAAATCGTTTTTTTTCAATTTCATAATCAATTATATCTTATAAAAACAAAGAAAAATTACAGCAATAGGTTAAATAAAAAAAAAATATAGACTTGAAAACTAGTTTGGGAAGAGTAAGTAGGCAATAATCGATCTTTCAAAAAATATTTATTGATCAGAAAAGGAAAATAAGTTTCTCACTATTAAAATTACATAATTCATCACATACCACATTTAAATGATGTTGGCTGCACTTCAAAAGTATGCATATGTCGTTTATTGCACGATTGATTACCGCTTGATCTAAAAATGCATATTCTTGTCAACATTATGTGGCTAATTTGTCAACAATGTTTAAAAAATAACAATACTAAAATAGAAGATTCGTGCAATAATTAAAGTTCTAAGATGTGAAAATTTAATATAAAAAAAAACTTCCTTTTACATGAAAAAAATCTGATTATCTTCTTAGAGTATGATGAATTCAATAAAATATTTGTAGAAATAAAAATAGACAGGTCTCAAAGATATGAACCAACTAATGCTCAAAAATGAGTTGATGATATGCATGTTTCAATGAAGGCTTTTCTTATTATTGACTACATAGAAGCAGATAATAAAATAAATAAATAAATAAAATATTCTCTACTATGAGAATATATTACACTCATTAATCATCTCTCTCATTTAACACTTCCATATAATAAAACTCCCGTCCAAGTGAAGTATATATATCACTAAATTTCATGTTATTATAAAGAATGGAAAAACAAAGAGATGTTAGAGGCTAGGTTAAGAAATTAGATATTTGACTTTTATTGAAAACATATGGTGTGCTAATTCTTGTTGCCAAGGTGGTATGTCTAATGAAGTGACAATCTATCTCAGTATGTTTGGTCTGTTTATGAAAGGTAAAATTGTTAGCCATGAAAATAGCTACTTGATTAGTATAGTTACGAATAATCAGCTATGATAAAAAAAAGCAATTTCTTCAACAAGAGTTCTAATCTACATTAGTTCACAAGCAAAATGAAAGATGCCCTTATATTCAACTTCAGCACTAAACCTAACTATAACAAACTACTTCTTTTCTCTGAGAAATGAGATTTCCACCAACAACGACACAATACACTTCTAATCCTCAATAGATCTAGTACGACAGCATTAAAACAAGCTTTAATTCGTTAATTATGTTTCAGATAAATTATATGTAATTAACCCAATTGCACCAAACCCAAACAATAAACCAAATAACTTGGCCCACCTTCACATCTGCTTCACAAGAACCAGGCAGCATCCTCAGCCAGCTACCAGTGTAAAAAACATGTGTTGCTCAGCACCAGCTCCTGATTTCAAGATTGGCAGCTAGTTAGGAGATCGTGTAGCCATCTCTCTCCCAAGTAGCCATCAATTTTCTTCAACCAAGCCTTCATCATTTTGTCCTTACATTGATAGCCACCACAGCTGTAAAACTTCTTAAATCTTCTTCTCCCATAGTGGATTGCCTTTCTTACTCTCTCAAACTTTAATCCTATCATTCATATTCATAATTGTATTAGATTAATTATGTTATTGTTATCTAGCATTTATGTTTAGATTAGGTTACCTTAGGTTTTATTAGATACCAGAAAATATTAGTACTTTTAATAATGAAGTTAAAGAGTATTATAATTTAATGTTCAAATAGTAAATTTACTTTTTACAATGACAATAATTAATTTTCATTGTTAATGAATAAATCCCATAGATATTATGGTTCATAGGAAGAAAAACATCTTATGTATTCAAAAAACTAAATGAATTGATGAAAAGACCAAGGAGGTTGATAAATTAAGTTTTAAACTTTCATATTCAGGTAAGTGTCGCACTAGAAATAATGTAAGAGTAATTATTTATAAGAGTTTGAAAGATAATATTGTAAATATTAATAGAATTGGAGATAGAATTATAACTCTAAAAATTGTTGTTGATACTAAAACTTTTAATGTTATAAGTGTTTATGCTCCTCAAAGAGATTCAAAAGAAAAATTCTAAAATGACCTAGAAAAATTAATACAAATGATACCTCTTGAAGAAAGAATTTTTATTAGAGGAGAATTAAATAGACATGTTGGTAGAGTTGTAGAAGATTTTAGAAATACTTATGGTGGCTACAATTTTAGAGTAATTAATGCAGAATGTAGAGTTATATTAGATTTTATTTTAGCGTATGATTTTGTTATTACTAATATTTTATTTAAGAAAAGATATAAACATATTATTACTTATAAGAATGGATCTAAAAAACACAAATTAATCATTTTCTTATGAGAAAAAGAGATCGTCAAGAATGTAAAGATTGTAAGATCATTTCAAGTGAAAATATAAGTAGTCCATATCGAATATTATTTTTGGATTTCAAGATGAGTTGTAAGATAAAGAATATAATAAAACAATTTCATGGAATTAGAAGGGGCCCCTAAAATACACAAATAAATTTTTTTTTTTGTGAGTAAACTTCAAGATTTTGAAAGTAGGTATGTTTATGAAGAAGCTAATTATGTTTGGGAAAAAGTAACAAACATTAATAAACATGTGGAAAACGATATATTTGGAGAATGAAAGAAAATTTTTTTATAAATAAAAATAGTTGGTGATGGAATAATAATGTACAAAAAAAAAATTAAAAATTGTTATAAAAATTGGTTTAAATGTAAAACCTTAGAGAATTGGGAAAAATATAAGGTGTCTCCTAGGGAGTCTAAGAGAACAACTTGTGACGTTAAAAATACTATTTTTGGTCATCGTTATAATATATTAGATATTAAAGAGAATGAAAAATATGTATAAACAACTCAAACAACGAAAAAAGAAAAATAAAGATTTAATTCATATAATATGTATTAAAGATGATAATTAAAAAGTGATTTTCTTAGAAGAAGATATTCAAAATAGATAGATGAGCTATTTTTAAAACTTTTCAATGAAATTTGTGAAAAGAAATATCGACCTTATTGATCGTAATATCGTTAATAATAAAACATTTTATTATTACCGTGACATTAGTAGAAAAAAAATTGAGGAGGCTTTAATGAAAACCAATGGTAAAAAATATGAAGAACATGATGATATCTCAATTAAAGTGTGAAAATATTTAGGAGATTTGGGAGTTTCTTGACTTACTAAACTTTTTAATATTATTTTAAAACTTAACAATGTTAAGTGGAGGAAGAGTATTTGGTCCCCAATTTTAAGAAAAAAGATGTTGCACAGGAGTGTTCAAATTAAAGAGAATTTAAGTTGATGGACAAATTTTGGAATTATAGGAGGGTAATCGAACATAGGTTAAGAAGTGATACAAAGATTTCTCATAATCAGTTTGGATTTATGTTGGGAATGTCTACTACGGAAGTTATACATTATTTGAGAGGTTTGATGGAGAAGTACAAAGAGAGTAAGAAGGATCTACATAAGATTTTTATTGATTTAGAAAAAGCTTACATTAAGGTACTAATAGAAGTCATTTGGATAGTTCTAGAGAAGAAAGGTGTTGAGATGATTTATAGTCAAGTCATCAAAGATATGTATACTAGAGTTATTACTTGTTCTTGAACAAAAGGATTGACCAAGTATTTTCTTATTTCAGTCGGATTACATCACGGGTCAGCTTTAAGCCCATATCTTTTTGCTTTAGTTATGGATGCTCTTACCGGACACTTACAGGAGGATATAACTTGATGTATGCATTTCGTTGATGATATCCTTCTTGTGTATAAGACTAGAGAAAGAGTTCAAGAAAAACTTGAATTATGGAGGTCTGAATTGGAGTCTAAAAGCCTTCATTTGAGTAGATCTAATATTTAATACATGGAATGTAATTTTAGTAGTAATAGCTCTAGTGGCAAAGTTGGAACTATGGGTGATCGAATTATTAAAATGTGTGAACGTTTTAGTCATCTCGGGTCTATTTTTCAAAGTGATTGTGATATAGATGTGGATGTTATTAGTAGAATTCAAGTTGGTTGGTTGAAGTGGAGGAATGCATCAGGCCTATTGTGCGTAGAAAAGTATCGCTTAGACTTAAAGGAAAATTTTATAAGATGGTGGTGAGACCTGCAATGCTATATAGTGAAGAATATTAGTCTTTAAAAGAAAAGCATAAAACAAAGTTAAATCCTGCTGAGAAGGGAATGCTTAGGGGGATGTGTAAGATAGAAAATGTGAAATGAATACACCTATAATAGGGTAGGTGTAACTCCAATGGTGGACAAGATTAGATAGAGCCATCTTAGTTGGTTTGGTCAAAATAAAGTTGACTATCTGATGAACTGGTTATGAGAGTAGATGTTTTAGATTCGACTTATGTTAAGAAAGTTGGAGGTACACCTAAAAATATTTGGGAATATTGTATAAAAAATGATCTTAATAAATTAGAACTAAATGAAGATGACACTCAATATGACACAATGGAGAAAAAGGATTCATGTAGCCGACCACACTTAGTGGGATGAAGGCTTGTTGTTGTTTTTTGTGCATAACCCATAACGAATAAATTGGGTGTATATTAACTCAAAATTGAGTTTCAATGCTTACCTCTGCAAATTGGATTGGTTGAGGTTTGTATGCTATAAGGCATTCGAGTTGATTTGTTATTTGGTATGTTTTGGTTAAATCGTAACCAAATTTGAAGTTTCACAGCACACTTTGAGATAAATAACTTTTACTTATTAGAAAAAAGCATATTATTATTTTTTTAGTAGCATTATTCACGGTGCTCACAATTGAATCCTTAATTATTTTGAAAATTGACAATCATACATTTCACTTTTAGCTATAGTCTCATTTAATTTTCATGATAAAATATCATATATATTGATAGCTTTGTCAGTAATAATTGCTCCATAAATTCCTTAATTCTAAAAAGATTATACATGCTGGCAAGGGTTAACTCATGCAATTAATCATATTGATTATAAAAAGTTTATTAATCACTTGCTTATGATGTATATAAAATGTGTATGCTCATTTGCAATAGATCTAGCAAGCCAAGCAAAGTGATGGCTCTTTTGGGAATCACGGATTTTCATGCGTCAGTGAAAACATTCCAAATTCCGGATATCTACTTAACATTGACAATAGAAATATATATACAAATAAAAATGATTTATGTGAGATGATTTATGGGTCATCTTTGGATATGCATATAAATATACATTATATAGTTGCACAGAAAATATATTAGCATATGAAGTGTTGAATGTTGCTTTAAGTACAAATGGTTATGAACATCACTATGCTACAATTATCTTCAAATAAGCAACATTTTTATTCAAGGCATGCAATATTATTATACTGTTGATAAGATGACATTTATTATTATTGTATTATATTATAAATTGTGCATTTCATATTGTTCATAATGCATGCCCCATACAATATCATTTATGCATTAATAAATAACAATCATATGTTGAGTTTGAATATCAAACTCATTTATGGTAAAACTTATTTTATAATAAATTTTATCAAATTGCTTCGTGAACCGTCGTGGTAGCAGGAAAGTGAACAATAGTTATTTGATTACTTGACTTTATGTTATAAATTTTACTTAAGACTTCAATTGGGTTTTGGATGATTAATTCTTCCATTTCACTTCTATCAATGGTTATTTTTATTTTCCAGATGAATTATTATTAAAGACTTCGTTGATGCAATGAAACTTTATTTCCTTATATATATTTTGCTTACAATAATTTGTATATGAATCCTTTCCTCTTGAATTGAACACAATTTTTATTGATCTTAAGTTAAAAGCTTATGAGATATATCTCATGAGTTGAGTAATCCCTTCATCATATCAAATATTTTTTAGACATACTACCATCAACTCAGGGTATGATATCGAACCTTTTACCAAATATAATTAACTGTATCTGAATACTTTAAAAAAAAAAAAGGCCTTTTCTTCATTGAGTTTTGCATGTCTTAACAACTATATATTAAAGAATATATACGATCAATCGACAATCATATAGGTAAGATATTCAACCAAAAGTCGATGGCGAAAAGCAATTTCAAAATTTTTTATATTTACAAATGGTTGTAGGGTATCATGTAGAAGTTCGCAAGCTTGCACCCAAAAAGACAAATTTCTTCAAGGAATATATCATATTTTCTTTGCAAGAGAGAAACAGCATTTTTGTTTAAAACAAACTCGATGCAAATACTACTGCAGGTGTCCCAAAGCTTCAATCACAAAAGGTTTCTTATAATGATATTTTCTTTCATTAATGTTAGAAGCGTCTTTTCATAACAAGAGTGTTAAGTAGAGAAAGAGTAATCACTCGTGCTGCTCTACAGACCAATATTAACAAAAACCTCATAAAGTTTGTCGAACCACTGATAGAGACTTTGCTTTTAACCTAGACACATCTTTCTAGAGCTTTTGAATTATAATCATCTCCAAAATAACATATCCTAGGTGTTTTAACCCAAGACATATTGCTTTGACCCACTTAAACCTTGCAAAGTGGTCCATGCCAAAGATTTGTGCATAACCTCTATCGGTCTCAGTTTGTTGAAAATACTTTTGAATGCATGATTGTGAAATCTTTTTATGAATAAATTAGTGGGTTGCTCGGTCATTGAAACATAAGGAGTGCAAATTAACTCACTATATGATTTTTTTTTAATGAAATGCATCTCAACCTTAACATGTATGGCTTAGGCATGTTGTACTACATTATGAGCAATACTAATTACAGACTTCCTATAATAATAAATAATTATAGATCCTTTCCATTTATCTTCAAAACTTCTAGTATATTTTTAAATCACAGAAACTGAGATTCTAGAAGCAAATACTCTAAACTTTGAATTTGCACTTGAATTTGCTACCACGAAAAGATATCAAGTTGTAAGAATATTAATATGTTAAATTGCCTTTTGATTGCAGACAATATTGACATGCCTGAATATCTCGTAGAGTCTGGAATACGCAGATTAATTCTGCAACCAATCTTTAACATTGATCTTTGTCAACGTATGTTGCTTTATTAAGAGCATCAAATTTTTTGATTCATTCTATTAGAGCTTCACACAACTTAAAATCTATCATTTTTCTCTTAAATGATAGATTTAATACAACATGCCTAATTCAATCTAATATTTGCGATTGAAGCTTTGGCATGGACTCTATCATTTTCCTCTTAAAAATTCATGACAAACCTATTATGTGATGAATATAATTTTTATGATTTAGCTACTTTTATGCCAAATATTTAAGTTCGTTGAGTTTTTTTTATTTCAAATTTTATAATAAGTTTTTTACGAGTCACTCTCATCAACATAACATGAGAAGAGTTGTTACTCTCCTTTCAGTCAAATGCTTTCTAAAGAATGAATAGTCTCATTGGCTTTGTGTATATCTCATTTAATACAATGCTTTCATTAATCTTCGAAGCCATGCCCCTAAATATTGCTTCAACCAATTAAATGTCTTTCAGTTTGCACATCAAATTTTTGGAAAACAGAGGTGTTAGATCCTGGCAGGGCATATATAATAATTCCTTCCACGTCTATCATACAAAAATACATTTTTATATCATAGTGTTGCATGACCCATTCAAATTTAGTAGACCAAATAATTATGATATGAATAGCAATTAATGCTAACGTTGGAGCAAATATGTTCCTGATAGTCTATTTCAATAGTATTGGGGATATGTTTTTATTACTTATATAGTTCTATATCTTTCTAAGCTCCCATCAGCTTTATACTTCAATGTAAAAATCCACTTATATCCCACTATATTTTTCTTTAGGTACTCATTGTCTCTCAAGTATGATTCCCTTTTAGGGCATCCAACTCTTCTCTAGCCTTCTCAAAATTCTCATTTCTAAATGCCTCAAATAAGATTTCTTAATCCTTAATGGTGTTAAATTTGTTAGGAGTATTTTATGAGTAAGAGAAGTTCTTAAAGGATGTGTTTGTGTGCTAGGATACGATGCATAAGAGAAATTTAATATATTTTCAAACATCTTTTATACAACAAAAGATTGATCAAGATCATTGATATGAGAGGTAAGAGGGTTAAATGACAAGGGTTCCAAGTCTTGAATTTGCAAAAGAGTTTGGACGGGCTTTGTCCATCTTATTTAAAATTGAAGTACATTAGTAGCCTGAGTGTTAATTTTAGGGTGATAAATTGTTGTTTTTCATATGTATTAGTAGTTGAATGGTCAAGAGAGAATAATTTTTTTGTCAACCTATCTTCCAATTAATTGTTCTTCCGAATAAGATAAGTTCGATTAAAGAATGATTACTTTCATTAAACATGATATATTTTAAGATTAGATTTTTTTGGCGAATGGGTAATAGCTTCTAAGAAAATGCACTTATTGTTTATGAATGTGTAGATAAGACAACCACGTATTTTAGGAGAAATGTTTTAGAAGTTCATTGAGATAGTTTGGAGAGCTTCTAAATCATTCACAGTAGCCGGTATTATATTAATCAAATATGTAAGATTTGGATAGCTTCATAACAATATCCTTTAGAAACCCTATTATAGAAAATAAGTGGCATAGTAACCTCAAGAAAATGTCTATTTTTTCATTTTTATAAGGTTTCAGAATACGAGAATCGGTGAACAATGCCGCCTTTATTGAAGGAAGAAGGCTGCTTGGTTAAAACAATTTCAAGCATTATCTATCCTAATATATTTTAACTTTGCACAAAATTATTTTTGTCTTGATGACAGAATATGACATATATCTGATTTTATTTAAACAAGAGTATTTGAGTATAATCATCAATAAACATTATAAATATTTTTAATCCAACGATCATATAGATTTTTTAGGGTTCTCAGATATCGATGTGGATTACTATGAAAAGAGTAAACGATGGTGATTAAATACAAAAAAAAATATTTAGCAATCACTCAAGTTTAGCAAAAGAAATGTTCAATGTCAACATTTATAAATAATGGAAGAAATACACTATTTAGAATTTAAAAAGGTGAATTCTAGTAGGTATAACCCATTATTTCGTCTTGCTTGTCCAATCACTGTCCTCATGGTTAGGTCCTAAAAAATATAATGATTCATAAAGAATGTCATCTTACAACGTTGATTCTTGATTACTTTATGAATAGACAAAATAAACAACAACCTTGGGGATATACAGTATATTGTTGAGGGTAAATAAAAATGAAATAAGAATATTTCTTTGATTTCCAATAGTGGTTAAACAGTCATTGGAACTTTAATTTTTTTATTGCAAGGACAATGATGATAAATTAAAAAGAAATTTGCAAAATTTATCAATCTGTGGCATCTAAGTTTATTATTCAAGTATTGGAGGAATTATTTGAAACAGTAAAAATATTATGATTAAAATTTCAACATTTTGAGCTAGAGAGCATGACCAAGATGACTAATATAAGGATTTGACTTTCTCTGTATCCACTAGGCCTTGAGGTCGTTCATTAACTTTTAAATAGTTCTATTTGGCATGCCCTTTTACTTATAGTAATTTCACTATAGGTTGACTTTCTAATGAAATTTTTTAACCTTCATTTTTGAAGGTGCAATGATAATAAGTCAACCACCTTAAGTTTCTATAGTTGCTATAGCTAACCCTTCTAAGTTGGGTGATTTAACATCAATGAGCTTCTCCTTTTTTTGTTCCTCGAAAATATTTTAATTCTTTACATATTATTTCAGAACTATATTAACATCAGAATATTTCATTGTGGGAACTTGGTAATACTTTGCCTCTGACCAAAAACAGCTTCCCCTTCTTTTTTTTTCCTCGAAAATATTTTCATTCTTTACATATTATTTCAGAACCATATAAACATCAGAATATTTCATTGTGGGATCTTGGTAATACTTTACCTCTGACCAAATATCCTTAATAGCATTAACTATTCAACGATAAATAGCTTACCATGTTTGGCGGTTTGAGTTTTAGGACTGAAGAGAGCACATAAAACTAACAGAGCTAAAAATTCAAGAGAAAGACTAAAAAAGAGAAGTGTGAATAAATATGTGATATGGAAAAGCACCTTCCAAGCCAATGACACATTATTGATTAACAAGCCTTAACAATGGCGTCTCCAAAAAAATGGCGTCAAACTAGTTCCAGTAATATCATGAATATGTTGAGTAGCATCGTTTTGTTGTGGTGTGTAATGATATGATGGTTGATATATAATATCATTGTCATCACAAAAGCTGTGATATGAAAATTGCATACATTCCAATGCATTACATGTTTAAGGATTATTACTTGAGAAAAAATATTAACTTGTATTTATTGACAAATTGTTTGAATAGAGGAAAAACACACATGTCCAAAACATTAATAAATAAACTCAAGTAACTCAGGGATGATCATCAATCAAAAAACCAGTGGATGTTGAACTTGAACCCTGAATATCAAAGTAAACCGAGTCAAAAGAAGCACTACGATATGAGATGAAGAAATAGGAAAAAAAGTCTTGTGTGTTTTACCATATTCACAAGAATTGTGATAAAATTTTTAAAGAGAGAAGAGAACATCACTA